>PVIU01003558.1:0-142994 GCA_004026605.1 Ondatra zibethicus | reverse complement strand
GTGGGTCCCAGGGATTGAACTCAGGTTGTTGGGCTTGGTGGCAAGTGCCTTTGCCTACTGAGCCATCTCACTGGCTCTCTTGAGAGCATCTCTTACAGAAGTTTTCCAGTTTTAACAAAGTTCAGCATCATTTTTTTCCATGACTTGCACTTTGAAGTTGTAGCCCACAACTCATCGCAAAACCCAGATCTCTTCCGAGATGATCTCATGGAAATTTAATTTTATTAATTTTGTTATGTTTTAATTTAAAAAAATCATTGCATCATATTTCTCCTTCCCCTTCCTCCCTCCAGTCCCTTCCATGCCTCCTCCTTTGCTTCCTCTCAAAACCGTGGGCTCTTTTTAATTGTGATTGCTACACTCACACACAAGTGTGCATAAATATACCAACAAAACATACTCATTCCACTTAATGCTGCTTGTATGTATGAGATTTCAGAGATGACCACGTGGTTTTGGAAAACCACTTATGGGGCTCATCCCTGGGCTTCTCCCACTCTCCGTATCCCTTAATTGCCTGTGGTTTCCAGTCTAGGGGTGGTGTCCTGTCAGATTCTCCCCCTGCCATGTTGGCATGTCTATTGGTGGTATACTTCTGCAGATCTTGTTGAGGCAGCCATATTGTTGAGGTACCATGGGTAAAGCTTCCCTGCCATTTCTAAAAGACACAATCTCATAGCAGATTTTCTGGTCCTCTGTCTCTTATTGATCCCCCTCCACAATGTTCCTGACTTGTGTTATGGGTGTGTTAGTTGGGGCTTCACACTTGTTCCCTGCATTTGACCACTTGTGACTTTCTGTAAAGGCCTCCGCCTGTTGAAAATGGATGGTTCTGGTTTTGGTGTTTATGAGGAGTGAAAGCTATACTTACCCGTGGGTATAAAGATAGATATTTAGAATGCAGTAAGGAATTGAGTTGGTTTAATAAGATGACGATAGTAGGTTCTTCTCTAAGGTCTATGATGTTACTAGCCCCAGGTAGCTGGGTATATTTCCAGGTGTGATTTCCCTCCTGTTGAGTCATCTTTAAGTCTAATAGAGCTGGTGGTTACTGACAGGTTATGAGTGGCACTATTGTACCTGTAGGGTTAATGTGCCATGCTCAAAGTTGATGTTGTTTGTAGGCATCCCAAATGGGTAGGACTGTCAGTTGCTACCCTCCCTTGGAAGATTGCATAGCACCTTTCAATAGAATGAAAGCCAGACTTAAGGGAAGAGGCTTTCAAGGCAGATCCAGCTTGGCTCCTCAAGGCCTTGTATCCAGAGGGCATGGTGTCTTAGCAATAGGCACTTGCCTTCAGCCTCTGGGAGGCAACCAAGGGCAACAGCAAGTCTAGATTGTTTGGGGAGTCTCTTGGCCTCCCATAAGCAGCAACTCTATAAGGAGTTTCTCATGCCTGGTATTTGGGTTTTTGTTAGGTAGTCTGTGGCTCATGGTGAGGATGGGGGAAGTACTGTCAGCCCAAGTGGTATTATTTCACTTATGCTATATATGTATACATACAGACTTATATGAATAATATTATTTCTGATTACTTTTTCCAGACATCCTCAGTGTTATTCACAGTCACTCTCCCTGTTATTGACTTTCTCTCTCCCATCCCCAGTCAAGGCTGCCTCCCCCATTTCACCCTTCCCCTCTCCCAATTGCTTGTCTTATAGTTCCACCTTTCACTCTTAGGCTCATCTTAGACTAGGGTCTACTTCCTGTGAGCAGCCTAAGGTCTGTACTCAGACTGCTGGTTCCTATAGGGTGTGCCGTTCCAGCACTGTCTGTTGTCCCTTCATTCTTCCCATTGTCTACTTGCTGTGTCCCTGGTCTGTTTCTAGGCCCTCTCTTCTGCTGCCTGATCCACTGCTTATCCTTTCACCAATGTCACTGTCACAAATCCTCTAACTTCAGAGTGAGCCCTGAGCTTGGTGGTCTCAGTCCCCACTCTGCTTTTCTTTCTGTCATTAGCATTAGTTCTAATTAGTATGTCTTAGTTCCCTGAGGTTTTGCCTCTCCGTATACCTTTCAGAGTCAGCTCTTTGCCACCACAGAATCACTTGCTGGGAGATTTGGTTCACGTTGCATTGAATCTGTAGATCAAGCAGTAAAGAAGTGACAACAGAATTTAAAACTAGGCCACCTGGTCTCAGACTCTCCGTTATGGACAGTTAGAACATCCTGCCTCCAAGACAGCCTGTGTGGGAAAACTTTAGAGCAGATGCTGCTATTGGATTCGGATCTGCTTTGCACTTAGCCGGGACACACAGGTATGGGGAACTCACAGAGCTCTCTTTGTTACTCTGCAGAAACCAGAGGACCGACCACCTTTCTCCCAGCTGTTAATCCAGCTGGCTGAAATCGCAGAATCTGGACTTTAGCAGGGATTCGTTGACCAGCCACAGTCGTGTATCCTGAGTGAAGGAACAATGTCCTTTTTCCAGAGCATTAAAAGCTGCCAGCAGCCCAGGACCCCGCACCGGTGCCTGGACTGTGGTGCCAGCCCCTTCGCAACTATGACTGCAGCATCCTAGAAGAAACTAGAGGGCCAGCCACTGGGCCAAAGACTGGGCTACAACAGTAACCGTGTCTCTGTGCCCACCCACCCCAGCCTCTGTCGTATGCTATCTCAAAGACTGGGCTACAACAGTAACCGTGTCTCTGTGCCCACCCACCCCAGCCTCCGTCGTATGCTATCTCAAAGACTGGGCTACAACAGTAACCGTGTCTCTGTGCCCACCCACCTTTTATTTGACCTAACAAGACAGCATCCCCATTTACAAATGGAAGAATGGGAAGCCTCGTTATTTTTCTAAGAAATGCAAGAGGTGATTAGCCAGAGGCTTCTGCTACTGTGAGGCTGCCAGCCTCAACTTCCTGCCACATGTGGTGGGGTGGCTGCTTGTGCCAGAGGCCGGATGTCATGAGGTTTCAGAGCACACTGCCACCTCTCTTTGATGGAGCATATAAAGCTTCATTGGGTGCATAGAGTGAAATGACCCATTCAGACCTCATGGCTGGACCATTGTGTGTCTGAGATTGTTCAGGAATGAGAGGGCCTCTGATGGTGGGGTATCAACAGGTACAAAACAAGGTGTTGGCTTGTTACTAACCGAATGACCCTGTCTTAGTGAGTCATGTGGGTGACTGGGGCTCCTGTTCTATGCAGAATGCTGAGGCAATGATTATAGAATGTTCATCGTTCTAACTCTTAGGAGCGGCATCCATCTCTTAGGCAGGCATCTGCACAACCTACCTGACCCAAGAGAGGGCAGCACAGTGCTGGTCCATGTGGCCTCAAGACTTTGGGGTTCTCTTAGGCTTTAGGAGTTTAATAGTTGTAAGACTTCAAAACTCTCAAGATCCTAGCAAAAGAAGGAGGATTTTTGCCCTTGTTCAGACTATCTGGAAGGACATAGAGTCGAGCACTGAGAGGCACTTCCAAATTGCATGAGATATCTACTGTTGATTGGCACTTATACAGGTCACATGCTGAGTAACAAACCATTCCTGGAGAATCACAGTTCATACCAGCACGATGGCACAATATTATTGATGTTTTACAGAAAGCAGAACTCAGTCTTCTCAAAAGCCAGACAGCTACACCGAGTGACAGAACGGGGAAGGACAGAGATTGAAATACCACCCAAATATAACTCCAGAGCAGCCTCATCTCTTTTCGACACTGCCTCCTGCTGAGAATGGATTGCTAAACAGATTAATACTAGAGGAAAGTCAGCCCTTAAGCAGTGCAGCACCACCCAGTGGTGTTGCTCATGAATTGACCTCTGGGGGGCGCAGTGGGACGCTCCACATAGAAATAGGCTCTCCTCCCTCTTCCTCTTCATCCTCACCGGGATCTGAGTTCACAACTTCAAAGGTACCCGGAATTAACCCTTTTATTCTCCCAACCTACCAGAGTCACATTGCCTGAGGCCATTCATACAAGAGCTTCAAAGGGCTTTCAACCAGTCTCCTGCAGAGTGTTTCCTGTAATTATCCCTTCAGCCTCCGACTGGAGCCCTTGCAGGAGGACTGTTCCCTGATGCCAGGCACACTTGATTCTCCTAAGGTGTTCAGATAAAGCTCCTAGAGAAGCGATCAGAGTCACCAGCCCTCTTTGTAAGTCACGTGATATTCTGACTTGAGACTCAAATGCCTTGCTTCCAGCTATAATTACTGTGCCCACATAAAACTCTGTCATTCAGAAAACAATCTTCCTCAACTGGGCCACAATCATCCCTGTTTACTTCTCAGCCTACTGCATATTCTCTTTTTGGAACTGTTAATTAAGAGATGGTTTCTGGGGCATTCAGCCTAGAAGAAAAACACTGGAACTGAGAGATGTCTGTGGCATGGCTTAGAAGACCGGCCCCCGTATTGTCTTCCTTAACCTCAGCTCCATGGAGGCTTGGACAGACACGTGTGCACCTCTCCAGTGTCCTGCACAGGAATATGGGATTCTCTTACATTTTTGGAAATGGTGCTCTGTATTCACAGAAAATCCCCCTGATGAAAGGCTTGGGTTCCAGTTGTACTTTGTAGGTCTTGCAATATGTAATGTTTGGGATTATGTATTTATGCCTGGATCAGGAGGGTATTTATTGCTCATGTTCAAGATAAAAATACTGCATATATGTCTTATCGTCTGTAGAGGCCACAAGTCAACATTTGCATGTGGCAAAAATAAAGCTATATGTTTTACATATATAGGGTCTGTGGCTTGAGTTCCAAATTGCTGACACCTCAATTTTTGCTTAAATAAAAATGGTTTCTGAATGCAAAAAAAAAAAGAAGAAAGAAAGAAAAAGGAAGGGCATAACTGCTCCTAAGTATGGTGGAGGAGAAGGTTTATTGTAGATATGAGGGAGAGCATAGCCACAGGCATGGACATCTGGGAGAGTCTAGAGTGGACCTGACCCTGAGTAGAGTCATGTAAGGAGAAGGGGGTAATGGAGAGGGGCAAACCAGGAGAGTAAAGCATAGATGAAAAAGGGTGGGGTAGCCAGAGTGGCTGGATTATATAGTGAAGGGCAACTCAACCCTTGGGCTGGAGGAGTTTAGAGTAGGGGATGGGATAGGCCAGCCATGTTCTGTAACAGGTAGACTGAGAGTTGCTGGGAGAACCCGGTGGCCAGGTCCTCTTTGGTATGTTAAATCACACCGCGGTTAGCCATTTGTTTGAGACCTAACAGTTTTGTCTTTCACAAGGAAAACCTACCTAACCCTCAGTGGCATGTCACATGCACCCAGCCCATTACCAAGTCATTTCAGCACAGGGTACAGATGCTCACAGAAAGCAAGAAGTCTTAGAGGCTCCTAGCTGAGAAGTCAGACACAGACTCAAGAAGATCAGAATATAGCAATGAAGACAAAAGTGTTGTCTGTCAAAGAAGACTGGGGAAAAGACAATAACATTGGTCTGGGCAAGGATGACCTGGAGGAGACTTCCTGGCACCTTGTTTCTCAAACTGTCTGCTAAGAGCCAGAAGAAGCATTGCCAGGTCATGAGCAGAGTCTACGGCTTCATCTTTACCTGCTGAACAGACCTTCATTTTTAACAAGATCCAGGCAGTGAAAATGCACACTGGCTTTAAGAAGCATTCCACAGAGAATGTAATGTCTGACTTAGTTTTGGAGATAACTTACAGGTATTTTTAGGCAAGCAAGTGGGGCAGAACTAATAGAAATATTTTGCAAGTTGAGGGAATTAGAATATTTTGGGAAGTTATGGGTTCGTTGTTTCGGGGGTGTCTGTGTGTGTGTATGTATGTATGTATGTATGTATGATCAGCGGTGGCTAAATTGAAACAAACTCTAAAACGAGGCATATTTTAAAAGTTCAGAAAGATGAAATTTCATTGATCAGATTCTGGCAGCAGTGGAGGGAGTTGAACTGAGAAAGGCAGAGTTGATGGAAGAGAAACAAACTGGTACTTGCTCACAGTGCCAGGCCACTGGCCATACTCTCTCACTGTCTGCTGTGAGGGTGACGTGCCATTCCTGTGAGTCAAAGTTCCTCTGTCATTGCTAACAGTAATGGGTTGTTGCTCCTCCTGCAAGCTTGGCTCTCAGGGCTTGGGTGTGCTGGGCATTTGATGTATCTCAGTTCACAAATGCCCAAGTCCATTGCAAGAATCAATTCCTGCTCTACGGTCCATTACGCATGGGGAGGAGAGTATGGGACTTCCACTGGGCTGTGTCTAGGACTCAGTTCTGAGCTTGGTCCCTGACTAGGATATAGTCACATGGGAGAGTTCTAAAGGAGGCTGGACAAATGGATTTGTTCCTCGGGATTTTTCCTGCAGGGCCCCTTTTCCCTGAATCTCCCAACACACAGTCCCATCATTTTAAGGACAAGACAGAAAATATCCCAGGAACTCAGATAAGGCATGTGGATAGAGGAGGAAGCTGTATTTTCATGTAAGCATGTGTTCTGAGGTTAGAATTCAGATGAATTTGCAGTGGCCTTAAGGGAGGCACTGGAGGCTTAGTGCATCAAAGCCTGCTCCCCAGACCTACCGTATCTAGAGTGATGGAAGCAACTATGTGGGTGTGGGCAGGTGTCTAAGTATTTGAACAATGACACCAAGATCCAACCCCCATCTAAGTCACCCTGCAGCTACTTGGCAGGGACCCAGACCTCCATTTGAACTTGCCAGATCCCACACCCATTCCCGCCAAGAACCCTCTAGCCTACCCACATGGTGCCGAAACAAATTAATGCATCTTAATGCAACTCTCTTCAGAAAAAGTTTCTCTTTGTAGTCGACGGTGATTAACACGGAGACCCACACTGGCCACACGGTACAGAGAAGCAGAGACTGGGATGCTTAGCCCCAAGTGGAATATCTATAATCACGTCCCCTCTTCCCAAAACTCAGGGATCACCGTGGAGGAGGTGGAAGGACTGTAAAAGCCAGAGGCGGTAGGTGACTGAAACACAACAGTGACTTCTGGACAAAATAGCAGCTACACATAGGAGCTCACAGCACTTGTGACACCTTGTACAGACCCCAAGCGAGCACATTCCAGACCGAAGCCCAGCATGGAGCAGGGAAGTAGACATGAAGTCCCCACTCCAAGCTATTAGAAATTGATAGCTGCCAGGAGAGGGGGTGGGATTTAAACACTTTTAACATGTTTTCCCCTATGCTCCAGGTGAAGGCCATACATCCAAGATGGCGTAGGTAGTGCAAATTGGTCTTAATGGTTAAAGACCAGAAAGGGTAAGAGGGAAGGAGTGGATCTAGGAGGAGGTAGGGGAAGGGTGAATGTGACCAAACACATCGTATGAAATTTTTAAAGAACTGATAGAAAAAATAAAAAAAGATTTTTCCCCAAGAGAGGGCCCTGCTTGGAACTCCCTGCTGAACTATGGGCTACCCATAGATGTTGTCTTCAGCTGTATGCCCTTCAGGAAGTACGTGAGGGTCCAATGGACCATCCCAAACCTGTGGTCACTCGTATGGCCCTGGTTAAACTCACTGGGTCACAAAACAAAGCAAAAAGACAGGAGTGTGGAAAAGAGACTTGTAGGGAAGGGGAGGGGTGGTGGGCAGGAAGGAGATAAAGGAGGGTGCGGTGACAGTAATTAGACTGTGCCATGTCTATGCATGAAATTATCAAAAAAATAACAAAAGCTTTTTAGAGAAGATTCTCCCCAAGAAATAATATAGTTTTGGCTTATAGAACAACAGAATTATGCAGATACTGTTAGAAGTAGTATAGAGATAATTTATATCATGCGTGTGTGTATTCCCCTACTGTGGTGGTTTGAATAAAAATGTCCCCCATAGGCTCACATATTTGAATGCTTAGTTAGTTACCAGGGAGTGGATCTCTTTAAAGGATTCAAAGTATGAGAAGGCATCACCTTGAGTCGGTGTGGCCTTGTTGGAGGAGGTGTGTCACCAGGGGTGGGCTTTGAGGTTTCAAAAACCCATGCCAGACCCGGTCTCTGCCTATTGCCTGCAGATGAGCTACCGCCCCTGTGCCGTGAGTGCTGCCAGGCTCTGCCATGACAATGGCCAACGCCTCCGAAACTCTAAGCGAGCCCCCAGTTAAATGCTTTCTTTGCAAAGAGTTGCCGTGGTCACAGTGTCTCTTCAAAGCAATGGACCTGTGACGGAGACACCAATGTCATTCTCTATTAGATAGGTGCGCACAGCCGCAATCACGTGAGAGTTGGCTGAAGGAGCCTGGCAGATTCTGATGCGGCAGCCTCTTGGTTGGTGACCCACTCCCATCCCTCTATACCCTCAGAGCTGCTATGGGGGAGTTTCCTGTTTCTCAAAGACTGATTTGGGGGTAGATGTGCCCGCAAACTGAGACAAACAACTCAAACATTTGCTTGCTTTCCTGTTTTGGCCTTTCAGAAGCAGTGTCTTGCCTAAGGCTGTTTGATCTTCCCAGCCTTTGTGGGATAATATCAAGGAGCGGGTGTCTCAGAGGAGGAAGCAGGGGCAGAGAGGTTACACACATACATATTTTGGGTTGAGGAGTTTGGACAGGACCGTGAAACTTAATCAGAGCCCTGCATCCTCTTTAGGGATCATTCAGAATGCAATCCACATTTAACAATAGCAACACTAGCTATTTCTTGAGCCTTTCTCATGTTTATCCTGTTAGAGTTGTTTCACTTGTCTTTCACAAGAGCCTAAGGGGTGGGAACAGTAATATCTTCCCAGCTTTACAAATAAAGAGAACAGGGCTCGGGGAGTTGTGGCAATCACTCAGGGTCCTACAATTAGTCAGAAGGAGAATGGGGGTCTCAACCCCAGCTATCTCTAAGTCCCAGTGCCCTCAACCATTCTGTGACAGGATTATGGAGCCACTGGCCTCGGAGAGTGCAAGAGAACTTGGACCGGGGCCTGGGTTTTACTTTCAGGTTTTGTAAGGTCCTCCTTTTTAGTTATTATCTGAAATGATCGTAAATAGGATTTGTTTAAAGAAAAATGAAACCTTCTTCACCGTCAAAGCCTGATCTTCAAGGGAGATTAGGCCTCTTGCTGTGTGAGCAACAAAGGCAAAGCCAGAAATACATCCCAGAGAGAAGGTATGCTCCTCCAGGTGGATGGAGTAGCAAGGTCTCAACAGGAAACAGGTTCTTACAGTTCCATCTGTAACACAACAGAGCTACATGTGAGGATTGCATGAGCATGCAAGGAGTCCGTCCACACAAAAGCCCCGACGCGAGGATCGGTGCCAAAGCCAGCAGTCAGTGAATGTCAGGGGGAAGGCGAAAGTTTTCTTTAGCAGATTCTTTTAGAGTCTAAGAAAGACTATGGTCACCTAGTTGCCTAGAGAAAGAGCTGGAGTCTAGGACCAGCCACCCTTTTGTGACCTTTCCCCTTTCTGGGCCTGGACGTCCCATCTAGAGAATGAGGCAACATGGAGCACTCTATAGCAACCCATCTAGATTACGTAACCGATTATGAAGTGTGTCTTTGCTTGCTAACAACATAACTGCTTAGAACAAATAGAAAGGGCTGCATAGTAAGTACACGGCGTTGTTTTCTTTTTCCATTTCGAATGATGCTCAGATTTGGCTCCATCTCCCACTTACGCCCCTTTTTATCTTCCTTCTTAGAAAATCCCTCACTGATTACATTTACTTATTTTGTGTCTGTGTGTACGCAATGCATGTCATGGTGCACATGTAAAGGTCCCATGACAATCGGTGGAAGTCAGTTCTCTTCTTCCACCATATGGATCCCAGGAGTCAAACTCATATCATCAGGCTTGGCAGCCAGCGTCTTTCCCTCCTAAGCCATCTCGTCAGCTCTTTTATATTTCAGCTTTAGTATACTCTAGCCCAACAATGTATAGTAAGAATGATTTTGGGGGTTGGAGAGATGGCTCAGAGGTTAAGTGCACTGGCTGTTCATCCAGAGGTCCTGAGTTCAGTTCCCAGCAGCCACATGGTGGCTCACAACCATCTATAATGAGATCTGGTGCCCTCTTCTGGTATGCAGGCAGAACACTGTATACATAATAAATAAATAAATCTTTTTTTTAAAAAGAATGTTTTTGGAATAATAATAGCATATGAATACAGAGATTTTTCTCTGGAAACGGGAAGTGAAGTGTGTTGCTGTGGCATAGGTTTGGTTTCATTTTCTTGGGCAAGCTCCTTTATGGGCTTCTGCTTCATTTATAGAGTGAAACACAGGATTGCACTCTCCTAATAGAGAAATTGTGGCAGTTAAATGAAGCGATGCACCAGGTAATACTTATTATGCTGTGTTTTCCCTTCCAAGTTCCTCCACGGCTGGTGGCCATGAAGCAGTGTCTGGTGACAGTTTCCAGTGGAGACTACATAACCTAAGTCATTTGACACTGTTCTGCAAGTCAGTGCTGTTACCGTTCATGGAACCTAATACATAAGGTCTAGTTGCACAAATAGCAGAGCAATTCTCACTCAATAGCCCCAATCCTTTCAATGCCTGGGTTGAGATAGGAAGGAAATCTGAGGGTAGTGAATAGCGACCCATTTCAATGGCAAAGTGTAAACATTCACCTTGAGTGGTTTATTCAACTGCTTCTCTGAACTTATTTTCCAGACTCAGGGCCAGGCTCTGAGGATACTTCAAGAGGCAAGACAGAGACATCACTGCTTGCTCAGATAACGCCTAATGTAAGATACAGGCAAGTGTAGATACAGCTACGACACCGCACAGTAAATGGAATCCTAGAAGGATGACTAGGAGCTACAGAAACAGAGACAATGACTCCATACCTTGACTTCAGCCAAGGAAGGAGCCTGCGAGAAGTGACAGCTAAGGAAATACCAAAAGGATGAGCAAAAGTCAAGCAGATGACCTGGAAGAAAGTGTGGAAGAGGGATGGACTCAGAGAATTGAGCCTTCCAAGCAAGAAGCTTGGCTTGTGCAAGGGTCAAACTGAAGATAGAACACATCAAATTTGGGGAACTAAAAGGGGTTCCTTTTCACTGAGTCATAGCAAATTTGTTCACATGGGAAGAACCCTGATAGATCATAGACCAGAGGCCCCCTACTAGGCCATTATGGAGTTTGGGCTCCATCCAACGGCAATGTGAAGCTAAGAAAGCACCCTAATTTTGAGGAGGAAACGCCCTCCGTTTTAACTCATGCAGTTCTCTACGTGCAGAGGAATGATGGCCTGTAGCCAAGCTGGTTACATTTATCGATGGGGAAATGGGGCGGGGCAGGGGGGACCACAAAATTTCTTGCTTAAGATTACTCTTCAGTTGGTTGCAAAACGCAAACAAAAAGGCAAGTCTCCAGCTTTTTGATTCAGTACTGCGAAAATTTATGCTGCTTCTATTCCATGATCAAGCAGAACTCAACAGACAGAGAAAATGAAATTGCATAAAGTACAGCCATATATAAGATAATTGTTGCTTATTTTATATTATTGTTTCCAAACAAATTCTCCCTGAAAGGTGCGAAGTCAAGCCCCCTCCTCTGGGAGTTGCCTTAGTCCAAACTCCACCTCTGAGAAAGCCTGCCAAAGGGTAACCCCTCCCCAGGGAAGGTCAAGACCACTCCCACAGGCTACTAAACTGCCCCCCAGAGAATGAACACGTGCTCTCCGGGTTTTGTGTGGTCTCCTCTTCTCTCTCTTCCCCTCGCCATGCTTTCCCAGTGCCACCAGGGAGCGCTGCATTAAATATGGGCGTCTTTCATTTGGTCTGATTTGGTCTGATTGGAATTATTTGCATTGGCGGAGAGGCTCTTCTTAAGAAATAGTCCTAACAAAAACCACTCCAAATAATTTGCCCTTTAGGATGAGCTCCCCCACCCCCGAGTTGTGAGTCTCACTCCTAAACATGTATAGTCACTGCAGATCAAAATTCTGACAATCGTGGTGAAAAACGAATAATAATTAAAAAAGAAACCTGAGTTCTGTTTTTAAAGCCCTCCTCCACAAACACCCCCACAGGTTTCTCACATGGCATCAGAGGGGGAAAATGTATGTGTGTTGCTATATATGTAAGTCATCACTTCTGAAATAGCAATTTAAATTAGACGAGTGATGTAACATCAAACCACAAAGGATCATGAATTCTGAGCACTTGGGGAAGTATGTGAGATCATCAAAGTTTTCTCAAGTACTTTCCCAAGACCTGGATAAAGCGGTTTCTCTATCAATAGCCATTTATAGGGAACAACTGGGCTCGCCCAAATTTGTGAACTCTAAACAAGCGTAGCAGAAGGTTCTCTTGACCCAAGACTTTATTCCTTATTTCTACAGTTGTACCTCAATATCTCAAGCACTTTCCAATTAGTTCCCCTAAGAGGTACCCAGGTCAACTATTATTCCCTCCGTTGCAGGTACAGCTAGCTGCATCTCGCAATCAGAGCAGCACCATGCTGACCTGCCTACAGGTCAGGACTGAATGCAGCCTTCACCCCATCCCTATCTAAGAGCCCTCAGGCTGCATCTCAAGGAGCACAGATTCCTTGAAAAGCCCTAAGCTTTTCTTCAGCTTCTTTCTAGGTTTGCCTCAAAGTCTGCGTATCATGATTTAGTCCACAAGGCAGTTAGTTCTTCCTGGATGAGGTTGAAACAGACCCTTGCTTAATATATGTGTGTGTGTGTGTGTGTGCGCGCGCGCGCGCGCGCGCGCGCGATAGCTGCAGGGTTCTACTCTAAGAAATGAAAAAATAGGAGACAGTTTCTCTTTATTTTGAAATTATTACATTTACTTATTGAGTGCATGTGTATACATGGGTGTCAATATGTGTGTGAGGGCGTGTGGGTGGAGATCAGAGGACAGTTTACAGGAGCTTTCTCTCTGCTTCCATCATGTGGATCCTGGGATTGAACTCTCAGGCTTAGCAGCAAGCGCCTTCACGCTCTAAGCCGTGGGCCCTAGAAGTTATTCTTGACCACAGGTGGAGCACTAAGGAGCAAGCTCAATTAGTGGGAGGGCTCAACCCCTAGCTCAGCTTGCTCCTTAGCTGACTTTCCCAGCTGTCACTGGAGCTCTGCTTGGTCAGTTAATGCTGGCAGATAATAAGCTCCAAGTGGGTAAGGGGCTCTATTGTACGCCAGTGCATACTTGGCTCTGGACAAGATGCTTGGAACAAAACAGGTAGTCGATAAAGACGTGATGGAGAAATAACTACTTGAAAATAACTTGACAATGGGGAGATGCGAATGAAGCCGAAGCTTCCTTCCTTCTGGGGTGGCAGGTGTCGCTGGTGATGGAGGCAGCAGCAGAGAAGGCGTCCCTCCTTCTCCACCTCCAGAGTAGGGAAGCTGAGTGCTCTAAAGCCGGAAGGTATGAGTCCATCACAGCCCTTGGTAGCAGGAGGTTGCAGGTCAGGGGTGCGGAGGGAGCCCCTCGCCACAGCCATTTCCGGCTCTTTGTGTGACAGCCGCCCCGGCGAAGGGGCCGGGCACGGTGGCCAGGGGAGGAGCCGCCGCGGGCGGAGGGGCGGGGCCGCGGGCGGGGCGCGGGGGGCGGCCGGCGCAGCGGCAGAGCTGGGCTGAGCATCCTGCGCCCCGGCGCGGGGCCCTGCGGTAGCCTCGGGCCCCTAACCTCGACCTCCCACCGACCCAGGTAAGGGACTCTTGGACTTGTCGGGGCTGATGCGGGAACCGAAATGCTGCCTAGGCGGAGGATGCGCGAGGGGCGGGCGCCACTTCTCCCAGCCCGCTGGGGGCGCTTGGCGTGGCGCCCGAGGCTGCGCGGCCCGGGGTCCCTGGAGGCCCAGCTGCAGGCCCAGCGCTGCCCCTTCGCCTCTCCGCCGTACCAGGCGCTCTGGGCAGAGAGCGTCTTCCAAGAGGCGCCGGTACAGCGCGGAGGTCCCCGCGGCGTCCGCAGCAGCAGCAGGTGCGTGGCCTGGGTCGGAGCCGCCCACCCCAAGGGGAGACAAGGATAGTCTCGAGGATTAGGGGCACCTGTAGGGGCCACGACCCGGGAGTAGAGGGTGGGGGCACATCCCTGCGCCCAGGTACAGAAGACCTCTGACCGGTCCCCGCCCCTGCGGTCGCGGCCACCATCACTCCACCAAGGCCAGCGAGAGCCGCCTGGGCCCTCCTGGTAGGCAGTGGGGTACCGGTTACCCCCGGTGAACTGGAGCCGGGCGGGGCCGGGACCGCAGCGACGCGGTTTGAGAAAGGAGGGCTCTAATGAGCCGGGAGGAATGGCTGACCTGCTTCGAAGCGTTCTGGCCTATGCTAGCTCCTCTCTCCCAGCTCACTTGGGGGAGGGAGGAGGTAGGGTGACGGAAGCCTAGGGGGCAAGATTTTCTTCACGTGTAGCTTCCCACCTGTCTGTTGTGAGTGATGGTCATATCACCCGAGGGAGGTAAACCCTCCTGTGTGCACAGGAAGGGAAGGAGTAGCCTGTGGTAAGAGTGGGGGCAGGGAGCATGGTCCAACCAAATGATGGTTTTCTACCGCGACTGTCCAGGTGCTTCCTTGACCAGGGAACCTGACTTTGAACTTTCTTAGTGGCCACAGCCTCACAGTTGGGCAGGAAGACTTGGGGGACATACCGCAGGCAGGGGCTCAAGTCAAGAGCCTATTGGCTGCTAAACTACCATTTCTACCTCTTGCCCCCTCCCCTTAGGGCAGGAAGTAACCAGTTTTACTCTTGGGCACAGGCCCTGTTGGAACCCATGCCTAGCATTCAGTGCACCCCCTCCCTTGTTGGAGGATGAAAATATAGATTCATATCTGTAGTCAGGACTGTAAAGTCCTTGAGGTAGTTGCCCCCACCACCATACCCCCTCTGGAACCTTCTCCCCCTCCACGAAATGCTCTGTGTGTTCCTTCTCTCCTGTCAAACGTGCTTGAGAAAGGAGCCAGTGAGTGGTGTTTATCTTGAAGAGCTAAATACAAAAGGCTTTCCCATTGGATGCGGAGCAGGTGCCCCCAAAGTCATGGGATCAGAAAGGAAGCTGAGGATGGGAGACCAGCAAAGCTGAAGGCAAAATATTTGGTATCTCTCGTGGTTGACTTTCAGATGCAAGGTAGATGTGGGAGTGATACTGTCACCAAAATGGCATTATCCAGCAGCCTAGCTTCATTCTGAGTCAGGGCTGCTTTGGCCTGGTGGGCAGGAAGAGAGAGAGAGAGAGAGAGAGAGCTTGTTAGCAATAGGTCAGGGGTTACTGTCACCAGAAGGCTTTTGCTGCTCACCAGTCTCTACTTGTGGGGTGTGAAATTTTCCCATGGAGAGTTCCTCACCCAAGCTAGCTGCCATCCGCCCTGACTGTTAGGAAGCCACAACAGCATGCATGCATCTAAAGCCAGTGTGCCTCTGGGTGCTTCTGCTTGCCGAGCCCCGGGCCAGTGGCATTAGCTCACTAAGCTTCTTTATTATATTTCCTGGCCAGATCCGACTGGCTGTAGAGGAACCCAAGACTGCCTTGTTCGCCATGTGGTGGAAAATGGAAAGGAAAAGCACGATTTAGGCATTGGGCCAAGGGTGGCGGTATACAGTCTCGGTTGGGAGACCTTTGCTCAAATCAGATCACATGGAGAAGTAATTTAACAAGTAGTAAAGGACCCCAGTAACAGGACATGTACCCTCTGATTATTGTCCCCCTCTGTGTTCAGTGGGCCTCTGAGACTGTCATTGACCTGAAAGCTAAATTAGGTGATGAATAGGCAACAAGCTAATTAGCATTGGGACCAGTGTTGCTGGAGAACAGTATAGGGCTCCGGTCCTCCCAGTTCAGCCTCACCCTCCATGCTCCAAGAGGCTTCTTTGGGCCACTGTTCACCCCAGGGTTCTACCAAGCGCTTCACAAAATGGCCTTTTTGTAGCCTCCATGTGGCCACCATAACAATGAGTCTGTTTCTTTACTGGCAAGTATTAATTATTCACTTATAGTTGACGAAAGCAGACGCCAGTCACCTCATTGGAGCCTCTGTGAAAGGCCTTTGGCCTTGTTGAGTCGAGAAGCAAAGCCATAGCTAGGGTCCAGCCGATGGCCTTGCATTTGTAGCTGGAGGTGGTTAGTGGAAAGGGAAGGCGGCAGGCAGTATAGGCCTTGCAGGCTGTGAATGGGAGGCCAGCTGTGGTGGGGGAGGGGCTGGGACATCTCGGGATGCTCTTATTAAATGAAGGATGCATGAGCATGCCTAACAGAATGTGTGGCACACGAACACCCCCCTATTTATATCTTCAGTGCTGCGATGCATGATTTAAAAGATCATCAAGAATCCAGTTCATGTGTGCAGCTAACTCCCAGCTCTCTCTAACCTCTCCACCTCTGGGGCGTACGTGCATCTTGCTTCTTCAAGGGGAGTTGGTCTGCCGGATCAATGGCGGTGCATGCCATAGGCATTGACATGGCACGTGATCAGACAAGGTGTTGGCCAGGGCTTCACCTGGCAGCTGCTGAAAGTGAGTGTGGCAGAAGTTGAGTAGGCAGGAGGAAAGGGGTGGGGGTAAGTGAGCAGAGGTAACTCTCACATTTCAGCACACAGAGTCCAGGAAGAACTTCTTCCTCTGTGTGTATTCAGCATTTTGCAACCAAAACCAAAATGTCAAGGGCAAGCTCGGCTTTACTCCGGGGCCAGACAGAGCAGTGCAGCGGATTTAGGACGGGATTTCTCTTGGCTCACTGTGTACTTTTAACATGGCCACTGCCTTCTCTGACTTCAGCAATGGAGCAATGGAAAGCAGTCTGCTCACCCTGTTACCTGGCTGTCACCACCAGAGCCCCTGGGATGAGATAATGTCTGTTGGAGAAGTCATGGAAAGAGGAGGAGAAAGAGTCTCCTCCAGTGCATGGCTCTTTTGGATGGCTGCCTCCATTCCTAAAGGGACTCTTTATTAAGTGTGTTTTGAGTGTCTGTTGTAAGACTTGGATCTGTGGCTTCCCTGTGCCATGGAACCAAAAGGGAACTGAAAGGCACTTTGTGGTCCAGGTCCACAGGTTCTGTGATGCCCTGATCTGTATAGAGACACTCCAGGATCCACACAGTGTGTGTGGGACTGCTCTCAGGATGCAGAAGTCTGGACCGTAGTTTGTAGCTATGGCCACTGTACAGAGGACTGTGGGTAGGAGATGTGCCTCAGAGGACATCCACTTCCGCCGTGCTTCTCAGGCCCTGGTGACAGGGGGAGTGAGTCAAGAGCACTTGCTTGAGATAAATGGTGGCAGTGGGCAGGGCCGAGTGCAGCAGACTTTCCTGCAGGGCCCATTCTGCCTGGTAGCATTTTGAAAGCCTCATGTCAGCTCAGAAGCAGTGTGATGACAGAGAAAAGCAACTAGGACCTTCCAGAGAAAGAGACCCAGTGATGACCTTATTAGTGGGGCCTTTTGATTGGGTGATGGCCTCAGTGGCCAGTCTTCTCAGAGTAGAGGTGCTTGGGCTTCCGTCTCTAGGTGGGATGGAGGGAGTTTTGTATGGTTGTCAACGGAGTTACTTTTCTTCTTGTTGTCACCCAATAACTGACCAAAGCAACCGAAGGAAGGAAAGGTTTCCTTTGGCTCACAGTTTAAAGGGGTACAGTCTGTCATGGTTGCAGGAGCGTGAAGCAGCTATCACGGTACATCAGGAAGTAGAGAAGTACGAATGCCAGTGCTCAGCTTTCTTCTTCTTTTTTTTTGATTAATTATCATTGTTGTTATTCTTCCTTTTTATTTATTCCGTGATTGTAGCCCATGGGATGACACCCCTCACTCAACACGGAGGGCAGACTTTCCCATTTAAATCCTGTCACGTGGACAGCAACGATAAACTATGATAGGATGTGAGGCTTTCCACAGAAAGTAAAGGTGGCAGGCCGATTAGGAAAGTTCAGGAGACTCCCTCAGTTTGGACCAGTTTCCTCTGAGAGGACTAAGAAACAAACTGGGGCTGACTGAGAGAACTGCCCAGCTTTCCCTGAAGGCCCATGAGATCAAAGAACGTGCAGGGCAGACCCCTCATCACAGAGTCATTATCTCCGTGCCAGGGATACCGAGAGCTCTTTTCAATTTGTGCTTTTAAAAGGTGGTGCTTTAGGGTTGATTTCAACAAAGCGCGAATGGCGAGGTAAGAATTAAAATCGAAAAGTCTCCCTCGACCTCCAGTTCCATCACAGGTCCGCGTGGGAAAGGGATACAGCGACACTTCTTAAAATGAGCAAGAGGGGCATACGATGGAAGAATTATCTACAGACGTTTTCTTAGACTCTTAGATGAGTAAGGCTTCTGTAGATAGGATGCCTTGAGGGACCATGGTATATTTTCATTTTTCCTTTCCTTTTCAATTCTTTCTTTCTTTATTTTTTAACCAGAGGGCATGAATTTGGGTCACTGGCTCATGCAGACAGCAAATCATTAAACAGTAATGAACTATGCAGCGCCCAGTGCCCCTCCCTCTGCTCCAGTTCAAGGCGTCAAATCCAGAAAAGAAGTCGATTCATGGAATCAGCGGTGGCATAGAGAGTCTCTAACAGGGCGAAGCAGTTTGTGATGGGACGGGAGGTGGTGGGTTTCTGCCGAGAGTTCTGAGGGAGCATGGAAAAGTGATGGCTGCCACGAAGCAGGCCGGCCTGTTTATCGTTGTTTTGTTAAACTAACTTATGTAAGGCCATTTTATGTAAGTATGTAACATACTTGTAGCATGTTTCCCCCTACTCACCTTCACCTTTCTCCTCCCCCTCCTCCATATTCGTCCCCTTTGTTCCTCCAGACAGTTTCGCTTCTCCTCTCATGCCTATCTGTCCCTATGAGATTTTATGCATCTGTATAAAGTCTAGGGCCCACAAATGAGAGTAAACGTGATATTTGTCTTGTCTGAATCTGACTTATAATGCTCATAATATGGCGAGTTTCTGTTGCATCCATTTTTCTGCTCATGACATGATTTCATTTTTATGGCTAGAAAAACTATTTCTTGGTGTACATAAGCCACGTTTCCCTTATGCATTCAGAATAGGTTGGTCTAGACTTGGGCCTCGACACGGTAGGATTTGAGAAGAGGAGGGAACAAGCCACAAAGCTGTGGCAGAAGTTTGAGCAAAGGCACATAGCCAGGATGTCCTTGAACAGACTGATGACCCCATGCACTCTGGCCACCCTGGGCAGGTGGTCCAAGCTGCGGAAGTGTGGCTTTAAGAATGTTCCATAAATGGAGCTAAATGTTCCAGCTAGCATCAGAATCATTTGCCTTACGGGTTGGAAAGGCCCAGGGAGAGAAGATCAAATTCAGTGATTCTTAACTGGTTGGTTGGGGTTTTCCATTTTCTTTCTCTTTTTCTTTCTTTTTTGATGTACATGTGATGTGCAGTGGTCATGTGGCCAATAGCTCACATTTTTCAGCACCATACTCCACATAAAGGACAAACGCGTTATCAGTGATGTGATGGGGACACTTTGAAACTTCTCCTCGTTCATAATAAAATGCAGCCCATTGGCAGGCCTTGGTGCTTTAGCTGGGAGTTGTAGCAACCTCTACAACAGATTCTGACATCATGGTTGAGGCTACTAGCACACCAGCCTCCATATTTTCTTGTGTGTGTGTCTATGCATATGGAGGTCAGAGGTCAACTGTGCAGCCTTGGATGTCACTCTCTGGCTGTTGTCCACTTTGTTTTGATATCATTATCATCATCATCATCATCATCATTATTATAGAGACGGTTTTCCCATGGCCCTAGAGCTCACCAATTAGGCTCAACTGCCTGACTAGTGAACCCCAAGAACCCATCTGTCCCCAAATCCCCAGCACTGGTGTTAGAAGCAAGCAACCAGGCCCAGTTTTTATTTTTTTTAAATATAGGTCCTGGAGACCAAACTCCATTCTGAATGCTTGCCTAGTAGGCACTTTCCCTAGCATGCTGTCCTCCCAGATCCCAATCGCCGTATGTCACAGAGAAGCTGGCATCTGTAGAGTCAGTGAATGTGACTTGGGAGCCCACGTCAGCCTCGGATGGAGCCACGTTCCCACTGCAGGTCCACAGCAAAGAAGGCATCCACCAACCTGGAGACCAACCCACAAAGAATTCCTCATCAACCAATACCGGTGCTTGACCCTGAAAGTCCCCTCTTGGGTTCCTTTAGGCCGCTCCCCTCCACACATACAAGTCTCACTGTGGCAGCTTGCGGTAATCCCTAGTGAGGGTGCAATCAACTGGGCACCATGGAGGAATGACTTCTCCTCCTTAAAGGTGTGGTCCTGAGTGTGTGGCATTTGTTTACTTTTGGTTGTCACAAAAGCCTTCCAGAACCCCACCAACACTGGAAGTAGCTGAGAAAAGTGGCCAATGAAATGGCAAGTCCCTTTGCCCCACCCAACAAGGTCTTTTTCTCTGATTCCTTGTAGAAAAACAAGGCTAGATAGGCTTTCTGCAGATGTTCAAGTGAGGCTGATTTATGCTCCTTGGCTCCACCCTTAGATCCCCTGAGAGCAGAGACGCTGCAGGTGACAGAGCTTCTGGTCCCCGGGGACAGGCAGTGAGGCACTGCCTAGCCAGCCAGTGCTGTGTACTGACCAGGTGTCTCAATTGTTAGCGAGGAGGTCTGTGGGTTGTCTTTCAGAGTAAAATTTAAAATTCTGCTCAAAGCAATACATGCACTTGTTTTTGAAAAATAAGGGATTGAAAGACTTGTAGTCCAGGACAATCCTGCAGAGCGGAGATCCCCCTGGGAGCTATTTTTTTGAGTAGCTATATCCAGTCTCTAATGGTGTGTTCACACTCTGGGCTTGTCTCTTTTGGAGATTCACTTTCATTTTTTTTATTGTTTTTATTGAGCTATATATTTTTTTTCCACTCCCCTTCCCTCCTCTCCCCTTCCTTCCTCTCCCCTTCCTTCCACCTTCTCTCATGGTCCCCATGCTCCCAATTTACTCAGGAGATCTTGTCCTTTTCTACTTCCCATGTAGATTAGCTCCATGTATGTCTCTCTTAGGGTCCTCATTGTTGTCTAGATTCTCTGCTATTGTGAATTGTAGGCTGGTTTTCTTTGCTTTATGTCTAAAAGCCACTTATGAGTGAGTACATAGGATATTTGTCTTTCTGGGTCTGGGTTACCTCACTCAATATGAAGTTTTTTAGGTCCATCCTTTTGCCTACAAATTTCAAGATGTCGTTATTTTTTTCTGCTGTGTAGTACTCCATTGTGTAAATGTACCACATTTTCCTTATCCATTCTTTGGTCGAGGGGAAGTTAGGTTGTTTCCAGGTTCCTTGCTATGACAAACAATGCCGCTATGAACATAGTTGAACACATGTCCTTGTGGTACGATTGAGCATCTTTTGGGTATATACCCAAAAGTGGTATTGCTGGGTCTTAAGGAAGGTTGTTTCCAAATTTTCTGAGCAATTGCCATATTGATATCCAAAGGGGCTGTACCAGTTTGCACTCCCACCAGCAATGCAGAAGTGTTCCTTTTACCCCACATCCTCTCCAGCATAAGTTGTCATCAACTTATGTTTTTGATTCTGGCCATTTTTAAAGGTTTAAGATGGAACCTCAGAGTTGTTTTGATTTGCATTTCTCTGATGTTAAGGATGTTGAACATTTCCTTAAGTGTTTTTCAGCCATTTTAGATTTCTCTGTTGAGAGTTCTCTGTTTAGGTCTGTATCCCATTTTTTATTGGATTATTTGTTCTTTTGATGACCAATTTATTGAATTCTTTGTATATTTTGAAGATCAGACCTCTGTCTGATGTGGGGTTAGTGAAGATCTTTTCCCATTCTGTAGGCTGTCGTTTTGTCTTGTTGATCATGTCCTTTGCTTTACAGAAGCTTTTCAGTTTCAGGAGGCCCCATTTATTAATTGTTTCTTTCAGTGTCTGTGCTGCTGGGGTTATATTTAGGAAGTGGTCTCTTGTGCCAATGCATTCAAGTATACTTCCCACTTTCTCTTCTATGAGGTTCAGTGTGGTTAGCTTTATGTTGAGGTCTTTGATCCATTTGGACTTGAGTTTTGTGCATGGCGATCAATATGGATCGATGAGATTCACTTTCTTTTATCACACCCTGTTCCCAATCTACTAAGATCTGTGCTTTAATCAAATCACATATAACGCATCTATTTCATTAAGGTGTACCATGGATGAGAGCACGAGGCCTAAGAGATGTTATATTTCTTTTCTTACTTGGTGTTTTGTTTCATTGGAAAATCAGATTTTTTTTTTCTTAATGTCAAGTAAAATGTCAGTAGCTACATCAGACTCTGTCTTCCGGATTGCCGTGCTAGTCCAGTCCCTACCCAGCCCCATCACTGCATGAGAGAGCCGTGCCTGGGCCCCAGTTTTCCCATCACTGGGAAGGGCACTCTGTTGGATAACTCCTCCTTTCTCATTTAATTTGAACTTCAGAACCTATCAACCCCCTGCTCCGGCAGTTTCCTGTCATCTGAGAAGTCTTTTCTCCACAGTGGAGCAGATGTAGGAGCTCTGAGAGGCGAAGTGTAGGGCAGTGAGTGTGGTGGTGTGTACCCACCATTCCAGCACCAGGGAGGGGAGGTGGGTGGACTGCTGGAGCTCCAGGCCAGCTTGGACTAACAGTGAGACCCTTTCAAGCAGAAGCAACCAACCAGGCAGGGGAGAGGTGAAAAGTCAGTTTGGGGGCTGCTCCATGGGGCAGGGTGGGGATGTCTGTTTATCCCCTCCCCACACTGTCTTCTGCTCCATCTGTGGCTCTCTCTGTACCCCACTTGTACATGCTGTACTCATAGGTTCATAAAAATACTAAGTTTGGGAGTGAGTGTCTTAACTTTAAAACATACGGAGTATTTCACAGTTCACCATTTCGACCATACACTTCCGTAATTTGTAGTAACTCACAAACCTGGGCAACCACAATCTCAGATAATTTTAGAACGTATTTGGCATCCCCGAAAGAGACCTCATGTCGTTAAGTCGTACCACTGATTCCATCCAAACCCAGCCCTAGTCAACCACAAGTCCATTTTGTGCCTCCATAGATCTTCTAGACACACTGTATAAATGGGATCACACAGTGTGGAGCCTTTTGTTTTTAGCATAATATTTTCAAGGCTCTTGCGTGTGTTTGGGGTCATAACATGTATCCGAACTAAAGTCCTTTCTGTTGCTGAATAAGATCACCTTGTACAGTGGTACTAATTTTATCTCTCGGTCTGTGGATGGACATTTGGAATGCTTATACTTTTGGATTGTTGTGGATAATTGTGTTGCTATGGATGTTCATTTAAAAGCTTTCAGTTTTTATTATAGTTTATGTATTTATTACTTATTTATGGGCTCTTTGTCCATGTGTGCCATATAAGTTTGTGGAGGTCAGAGGACCACCAGCCACAATCAATTCTCTCCTTCTACCATGTGGATCTCAGAGACTGGACTCAGGTTCTCAGGCTTGACAGAAGGCCCCTTTACCTGCTCAGCCATCTCACCGGCCTCTTACAGATTCCTTCTCTCTCTTTTTTTTCCCCAGCTTCCTTTCTAATCTGGCTCTTTTTATTTAATTTTCTTTTGTAGCTACACTCTCTACTATGATACTAACTATAAAGGTAGGAGCAGGTGGTCTGTCTTGGTCCTAGGGAGAAAGTATTCCATTTTCCCTCATTAAATCTGATATTGGCTACTCCCCCCCCCCCACCATTCATTGCTCTTTATCGAGTGTTCTTTATCGGGTTGAAAACGTTCTCTGTATGACTTGTATGACATGGACTTTTTTATTTGTTTGGTTTTTTCCCTCCTTTCTTTCTTTAGTTCTTTTTATCAGAAGAAAGTGTGGTTTTTCTCTACCCGTTGACAAGCCTAATTGAGTTGTAGCTGTGTTGTTACCGAAGACACTGGATGTGATCTGGACCTATGCCTCCTCTCAGGGAACCTAGTTAGAGCAGGGGAGATAACATAGCAAACGACATAGGAAGCTGCCATACATAGCACGAGGAAACAACGTGTAGGTTCAGTGAGGCCCAAAGGAAATGATGCTCAGGTGGAGATTCTCACAGACAAGAGGGTACCATTCCTTCCCATCTCTCCCAATTCCAGAATCATCCTGACAGTGTATGGCTTCTGTCCTGTGTACCACAGTATTGGTGATGCTTTTACAGGATGTGGTGCGGTGTGGAGTTCTTGGCCCTGCACTCAATTGCCCAAGTTCCTGAACCTCGGTGGCCCTCTCCCTATCTTGTATGGTTCTCTTTCAGTGTGTGTGTCTGGCTTGTTGCTCTCTTAGCGTATGGACGGCTCCAAGGCTATGACTTTATTCTACAGATTGGTGTCAACCCAGCTTCTTAGACTGTGGGTCAAGTAACAGATCTGGCCACCTGAATATGCTGCAGCCAAAACAAAACCCAAAATTATACATAATGAGTCTGAGGTGTTTCTGGAGCACCCATGGGGCTTGCATTGTGCAGCTCCACTGGCAGCCTGGATTATGGACACACAAACACTTTGCACACCATATGCCATCCCAACACACAACACTGGTACACTTTACCTGAACCACCTTGGCCCATGTTTGGTACTGGTATGTGTTATAAATTGCAGTGATTTAAAAATATATTTATTTTTCTGTATATGGGTGCTTTGCCTGCATGTATGCCTGTGAACTACATGCAGACAGTGTCCACAGAAACCAGAAGAGGGTGTCAGGTCCCATGGAGTTACAATCAGCTGTGAGCTTCCATGTGGGTGCTGGGAATTGAACCTGCATCCTCGGGAAGAGCAGCCAGTGCGCTTATCCCCTGAGCCATATTTCTAGCTCCAATTACAGTGAGTTTACTTTGCAAAGTTTTCTGCTTTTATAGAAGCAACATGGTTTAACTACAGAAAACAAGAACTCTCAACATTTTCCTGCTGTCATTCCTTAGCATATAACAGATTAATACACCACCCGATTGCATTGTGCTAGAACGTTTGACTTTTAACTGCTGTCTGAGTTGCTGAGTTTAAAAACAGATTGTAAAATGAATTTTGACTTGGGATTAGGACAGAATTTTCAGCAGTTTCCAGAATGGCTCTAAATGTGCTTTTGTTTGTTGCTATTGTTTGTTTTGTTATTTTGTAGTATCTATTTGCGAAGTGGTGTTCTCAGCATTGGCAATCAGAAAGTCAAACTATGGATGAACTGAAAAGCATTGAAGATATCCTGCATCCTGCAGTGGGAAATATTTGACTAAAATTTAACTCTTTATGTAAAAATAAATAAGTACATGGTTCAGGGAGATGACTTGGTGGTAAAGGTCTTGCAGTGAAGCAGGAGAACCAGATTGTCGATCCCGAGAACCTGAATAAAATGCCAGGTGGGAACGGAAGCCTGAAGACGGGGTCCCTTCCAGCAAGTTGGGTAGCAAGAGTAGCTAAGTTTGCACATTCTGGATTTGAGAGATGGTCCTTCCGACAGTTGTAGAACACACATGCCGAGTAAACTACTGTCCTCCACATGCATGTCGACAAACATACACGAGTGCTAACCTCCATGGGAACATGCATGTGTATGCATATGCACACCACACACATTCAGCTCATTAATAGGCAAACTGCTTTTGTCTCTAATAAATAAATACATTATATGTATGCCAAGAAATTGTTTTAAAATAAATTTCCCTATGGTTTATTACCAGTAAACGTTTGATTTGCATACCTGTTTTATGCATCTACATACTCATACTTTGGTCAAATTTCTTGGGTTGAAAGAGAGCACAGGAGAAAATGCTTAAAAATCCCCGGTGTAGGGTATCCCCTAAAAGCAGCTCTAAGTGGTTCCCATAAGGTTGACAGCTGGGAACCCTGACTTTTGTTTGTGTAGACTGTTCCTGCAGAATTTTTCATGGCCAATGTACTTGGCAGAGGTTGCATGGCCCATTGTGGCACAGTCTGGAATACCTGTAAGATGAGCATGAATAATTGCTTTCCTGCTCAGCTGGTTCTGAGGTTTGAAGGGGCTCTCATCCACAGGGCACCAGTCTCCTTGGCCACCTTCTGTGCCCACACAGCTTTTTGCCACACTCTGCTATACCCAAGATGGAAAAGCAGGCCATACCCTTGGGTTTTGCTCACTCAGATGCCACCCCATTTTATCCTAATGGGACCATCTCCCTTCTAATTGTTTTGTTTTATTATTTTAATGTAGATTCACATAATATTTTCCTTCTGTATATAAATATATGTATATGTATGTCTGTGGGCATCTGTGAATGTATCTTCTAGCTGGGTAGCTGGGCAGACAGGAAAAATATTTCCTGGCCTCTAGGTGTTTGTGGATCTCCCAAATATGACAGTTTCCTGATCTTTTCAATTTGGGGGAGTTATGGTCCTAAGGAAGAGAAAAGCAGCCAAACTGGGAGGATGGCGATGAGCTTAGCATTTTCCAAAAAGGTATAAAAGCAAGCATGGCCTAAACACAGGACTAGAAAGAAAGATATCCTGTGTACCAGGACTAGAAAGAAAGATATCCTGTGTGCCAGGTCTCTGCCAATCACCCACATGAATGAAAGCATTTATTTCTTATTAACAGTGACCTCCTGGGGAAAACATCGGACAGTAGCTGCCCTCTTGAATTTTGGGGCAGTGGTGGTGGGAAATCAAGATGAAAGAGCCATACAGAACTGACATCTTAGTGACAATGCTTTGGGGCAGGGGTAGGAGAGTCTTGGCAGTGTTTATCTGCTCTGTGGTTAACACACCATGAGCTTCAGTGCTGAGCGGTGAGAAGCCATTGCTTTCGTCTGAGTGGAGGGCTAGACTCCCACAAGCCAGTTTGTTATTGTTGATTTTCCTGAAAACAGGAGGATCCCAATGTAGCTGAGTTTGCACAATCAGGAAGGCCCTTCTGCTTTAACTTTTACAAAAAGAAATCTGATGTAAACCAGCCTTTAACATACTTTAGTGATGTGTGTGTGTGTGTATGTGTGTGTGTGTGAGAGAGTTTTTGTCAGCTTGATACAGACTAGAGTCACTTGGGAAGAAGGACCTCAATTGAGGAATTGCCTCATCAGATTGGTCTGTGCACATCTGTGAGACACAGACTTAATTGCTGCGGATGTAGAGGTCCCAGCCCACTGTGGGTGGTGCCATCCCTAGGCAGGTAAGCCCGAGCCTTATGAGAAAAGTAGCCGTGCAAGCCAGCAAGCAGCATTCCTTGTGGTCTCTGCGTCAGTTCCTGCTTGAGTGCCTGCCTTGGCTTCCCTCCATGGTGATCTATAACCTATAAAGTTAAATGAACTCATTCCTCCCCAAGTTGCTTTTGATCAGAGTGCTTTTTGGCAACAGAAAGCGAACTTGGAGAGTGTGCGTTTATGTGTTGTGTCTGTGCACTGTGCACACAAGGAGAGACGTGCAAAAGTCATTAGCTCTCCCCCTTTACTTTTGTGTGGGTTCTGGGAGTTCAACCCAGGTCTCTAGGTTTGCACAGCAAGCACTTTATGGGTGGAGCCAACTTGCTGCCCCACTGGGTTTTTTTTTTTCCAAGGGCCTTATCTCTCTGCTCCTATCTTACCTGCTGTCCTGCACCTGAGTAAAGAGAGCTCTCATTCTGTTTTAGAGAAGGGGCCTGCTGTGAATTCACCAATTGTGACTAAGAGCCCAGTAAACTGCTAATTTGTACTTTTATCTTCTGACACTATTTCCTGAATGCTCAGTCTGGTCCAGGTGGCCTTGCTACGTATTCTCCATGCTGTAAGTTATACAACGCCGAGAACAAAGGACAGGCACTTTTATAAATTATGGTCCTTTTTCCAGGGGTTAAATCGCAAGCTTATGGTCCAGTGCCTGTTCAGTGCTGAGTAACAGGTTCAGCCCCAAGGCTCAACCCCCCCCCCTGCTATTCCACCTTGGTGAAACTGCTTTACTTTCTCATTCCTTCCATAAAGTACAAAGGAGCGTGGCTGTGAGATCCTACTCGAGCTGTGAATGGCAGAACCTGCATTTCCAAAGCCAGGTTCTAGCTACCATCATGCACCGGTGCCGGGACCCACCCTGTCATGTTGTGGTCTATCAGTCATCTCAGCCTAGGAGGCTGGGCCTCCCTGCTCTGAAGCAAATTACTCATGAGCTCAGGGCTACTTATCTTGCGGCAGCCCAGGGGCTGACTTTGGGTTGGTTATGAAGACAGTGAATTGAATGAACAGTACTGACTCCTCATGTGAGAGACAGCGGCTGCATGAGGTAAAACCAGGCCTCAAGAGCATGGTGAGTTTGAGAATAACTTATTACTCTCTTTTCCAAAATGAAAGGACAGGCGCATGTGCATGGACTGAGCACATGAGATAATTCTCACGTAGAAGGTTGCATAACACACTGGCCTCCCGGGCCAGGGAAAGCATGTTTTCACCTATACTTCTGCTCAAGTCCCTAGAACGTCCTCCTTTCTTGTTGATGTGGCTTGGCACTGACTTCCAGCACTTGAGCTAAAAATGTCTGATTTCCACCTCCCTTAGGCAGCAGATGATCTACAGAGGCAGAGCTATTGCAGAAACTGTATTTCCAAGGAGAAAAGAAAGGCTGTGTTATGTAAACAAAGACTCTTAATTTGTTGGCTTTATTAGGCACTTATTGATTTTCTTCAAGGGGACCTTGGGGTGCTACTATTTTGAAGGAAAAAGCCTTAACGGTTATTCTAGTAAATGAATGTTTTCTGAAGCTCATGATGTCCTGAAGAACCCCCCCCAGGTTTTAGGGGGAAGGTGAGAGGAAGGGTCATGGTAGATGAGAGTGGAGGTCAGGGCAGAAGGGAGAGGGGGATTCCAGTGTGAACTGGGAGCTGATACACTGAGCTAGAGACCTTTGCAAAAGGTTCCAGACAGACATACAACTGGAGAGGGAAAATAGGAGAAAGCCCCACACCAGCATCACAGAGGACTAACAGTTCTTACTCCTGGCTGAGTTTTTAAACTATATTTAAGGTTAAAAGACACATTGCATGACTCAGGAACCAAACTCGGATCCTGGCTGCAAGCTCCTTTACCTTCTCAACCTTCTTACTTGCCCAGGATTTTGTTTTATTCTTCTCCATCTTGTATTATTAGGAAGTAAATCCCTGTATCACTTTGTTCCTATTTTAGTAGATATTTCTCGAAAATACTTTTAAAACATAATTGCGTTTTAAAATGTACTACATTACCACTAAAAAAAAAAAAAAAAAAAAGAAAAAAGCAGTCTCTCAATAGTATCAGGCTTGCAGTCAGGATTCATTTACTGTTTGTTTTTTTTTATTTTTTGATTTTTATTTTTGTTTTTCCGCTAAGTATTACAGTTTCGTTCTCAGGATAGTGTATTTGGAATGAAATCCAACCAGGATCTAAACACACACTGTGTCTGAGTACAACATTTTATAGCTGCCCCCTTCCCGCACTTCTTTTTCTTTTTCCCCTTTTCACCTTATTTGTTGAAGACATTGAGTCTTCAATCCTCCATATTGACTTACTTGTGCTATTATAATGTGTTTTTCTGTCCTCTGCATTCCCTGTGAGTCAAAAGCTTTTGGGTCCAGTATTCTTCCCAGGTGATGGTGTCTGTGTCCATCAGGAGGTGTGTGGTTCGCCTGGCTGCTCTCATTTAGGGATGCTGGCCGTCTTGATGAGCAGTGAGTGGAGCCACTTACTCATTAGCAGATTAAAAGCGGAGGCGTTCCCATTGGCATTGTCTCTGCAAAAGGAAAACACATTATGTATCTTTTCGTTTGACTTGATTTTCCTAGCCAGCAGTCTATTTTGTTTAGGAAAGGCAAGTTGCCTCTTCATTTTTTTTGAAATGAAAATTGGATCACAGGCACCGTCCAAGTAATGAGAGCCAGGTTTTTATTTGGTAAATCTATGATCTCACAGATGTTAAGGCGTTTCCTCTTGTGCTGGTCCACTGAAGCTTACCTGATGGACACACACATGCTCCCATCCTGGGAGAGCGGGAGCTTGATTTGGGGTCTCCTCTAGATCTGTTACACACACAGCCCCAGTATCCTAAACAGTACAGTGTCCTTGCTATGCCAAGAAAGTTGTTAGGAAGTCAGACTGGAGTCTGAGCACTGAAGGTGCATGTTGCTCATGGGCTGGGATTTGTCTTTGCAGTGGGCAGAAACACGGGTGTATGTACAAACATCTGTACATAGAAACATCATTTGTGTCTTTATAAATGTGTATTTGTGTCAGTGAGGACCTTGTAATGTGTTTTAATTTTAAATATAAATATAAACACATATGTGCATGTGTACACATCTGGGTATCTCTTATCTATGCTTGTGCTGGTCTCATTTCTATTGTTGTGATAAAATACCTGGACAGAGAGCAAGCCGAGGAGAAAGGGTTTATGTTAGCTCACAGCTCTAGGCTGCAGTTCATCTTGTCAGGACCAGCAGCAGGACCTCAAGATAGCTGCTCACACTGCACACTCAGAAGCAGAAAGAAATGAATGCATACATACCCCGTTATTTCACTTAGGACCCCCTGCCTAAGGATCGGTGCTGCCCACAGCTGGGTCCTCCCACGTTAGTCAACCCAGTTAAGACAATCCCCCATAAACATGCCTACAGGCCAAGCCAATGGAGACCATCCCTTGTTGAGACTTTGCTTCCAGGTGATTCCATGTTGTAGCAAGCCCACAGTCAAAGCTAACCGCCATGTCTTAGGGCTTCTATTGCTGTGAAGAGACACCATGACCACTCTTAGTAAAGGAAAGTATTTAATTGGGATGGCTCACTTACAGTTTAGAGGTTTAGTCCATTATCATCATGGTGGGACGTGACGGTCAGCAGGCAGACATGGTACTGGAGCAGTAACTTACAGTCCTACATCTTACAGGCAACAGGAAGTGGTCAGTGTCACCTTGAGGGAAATTTGACCAAGAGACCTCAAAACCCACCCCACAGTGACATATTTCCTCCAACAAGACCACACCTATTCCAACAAGGCCATACCTCCTAATAGTGCCATTCCCTTTGGGAGCCATTTTCTTTCAAATCACCACACATCGCAGTACCTTTTCCTATGGTATTTGGTTTTTAATGACTCTCTTCAGTTGTAAATATGTATTTTCAGTCCTATCAAGGATACTTTAGTCTCAACACTGCCAGGAGCACATCTTATAATCAATCATTTCCTCGTAACACATCCAAACATGTCACAGTCATTTACCAATACGGCGCTGAAAATAAAGCAAGCTTGTTTTCTTTGTTTTTGTTTCTGTTTTTTCACAAAAGGGTTTGTCTTTGTGTCCCTGGCTGTCCTGGAACTCACTCTGTAGACCAGGCTGGCCTCAAACTCAGATCCTCTCTGCCTCTGGAATGCTGGGACTAAAGGCTAGCACCACCATTCTTGGCTAAGCTATTTTTTTTTAACTTTCTTTTTCCCTATTTTTATTTTGTCATTCTCAGGATGTGTCTCACCAGGATCTACCATCAGATTACTGAATGAGAGACTGGAGAGATGGCTCCATGGGTTGGAGCACTCGCTACACAAGCACCATGTAAAAAGCCAGGCATGGTCATGCATTTCTATAATCCCAGTGCTGTGGGAGGCAGAAACAGGAGAATCTCTGAGGTTTATTGGCTGTCAGCCTAGCCTTTGGTTCAGTGAGAGACCCTGTTTCAAGGTAGTGTAGAAAAGTAAGGAAGTAGGAGATCCAACATCCCCCTTAGGCCTTCACAAGCACCTGCAGACACACACGTCACAGAATCACTTGGAACAGTTCCTTTCTGTGTGGCTCTACCAACAATTTGTTCACATATACATTCATTTCTTTCCTTTTATTCCTTTTTAGGGGTTTGCTTTAAGTTTAAAGCTTATTTTAAAATCATGTAAAACCTGGAAAACCAAGTATATTCAGGACTGCTAGACTGTTTCCTTCATAGGCCTTACCCTTCTTTCTCCTCCTTCCTCAAAGCTCAACAGTCTTTGTATAGTACATCCTTGAGTCTTTGTCTGTGTGTATATATGTATCCTCCTCTTGGATAAATGGGACCATGTGGTCCACACACATGTATCCTGGGGCTTACTGCTGCCTGTTCCTCACTGTGGAGGGCTCCAGCAGCCCTGAGGTAATAGATGTTTGTGTTTTTCAGTCTGTTGCAGTTGCATATTTTATACCCTAACCAACAGTGTGACCAAAGGTCAGCTTCTCTGCAAGCTAGCCAGTGTCATGGTGGTCATAAGAGTTTGATCAGTAATGGCAGTCTGGGTTTCTTACTGCAAATGAAACAGTAAGCTTTTAAATGATGTCATCTTTGTATTAGGATCCCAGGCCTATATTGATAAAGCTGTTAATGTGATTCTCAGTACAGGTAGAGCCAAAACCCACTAACGCCGTACTTCTGAACACTGAGTGCTGTTTGTCTAGGAAGCAGGGTCCCATGGTACATGACTATGCAAACGGGTGAACCCTTGCAATGTCTAGAATCAAGAAAGGTTGATTATTATTATTTGACATAATGAGGGGGATTATTGGGCTTTGTAATTAATTGTAGATCGTATACCCTCAAATTGACTTAATAGAAACGTAAGAAAGGCTGGAGAGATGACTTAGAAGTCAAGAGCATATACTGCTTTTGCAGAGGACCCGAGTTCAATTCCCAGCACCCACATCTAGAGACTCACAGTTGCCTCTAACTCCTGCTTCAGGGGATCTGATGATCTTTCCTGGGCTCCACCAGCACCTGCACACATGCACACATACCCCCACACAGGCACACGTGCATACATATGATTTTTAAAATATAAATGAAAAATAGTAAGGCAAGGAAGAAAAGAGGCTTTGTGTAGCCTGACAGTCGTGCTACTGTAGACCTGAGCATCATACTTAGAATTCTGAGTGGGGATGAGAAGAGAGGCAGAGAGGTAGGTCACTGCTGAGTTCCAGGTGTCCTCACCAGAGGCTGGCTGTGCCATTGGCAGGGTACATGCCCAGAAGGTGTGTGTGAGAACTCAGTGGAGTGTGAATTGTAGTCAGCTGATCTGCAGCCGCCCAGCCTCCATCTGCCCTCCCGACCTTGGGCCTGAAGGAGGTATTAATTGGCAGTGTGGCCTCGGTTATGAGCTCTGACTCTTTGCAGCCATGCAACTCCAGCTATTTGCAGCCCCCAGACCACATTTACATGTCAAAGGTCCCATGTGGCCTGGCAACAACAGACGCTGTTTTTCTAACACAGGGCACAGTCCCTGACACTGAGAGAATCCAGCCCTTGTCTAAACCTTACTTCCCTGCTATGGGGCTGGGCTAGCACAGTGGCCCCTATTCTCTGTGTTCTTCCTATTCGTGTAGTAAAGATCTGGCTGGATTGTCACTAATGATCCTATAGGACTCATCTTAGGTTTTGTTGTTGTTGACATCTACTGTTTTATTTTGTTTTTGTCTGTAATTACGGACTCCTCTAGCCCCATTTCTTTGGGTTTGCGCTTTTGAGCTCTTTTAGTGTTTGAGTGAACACTGGGCTAATTGAGTTCCACTTTTCTTTTCTTAAAGATGTGTTATGGTTTTATTTGTATGTGTGCAGAAGAGGGTCCCAGATTCCCTGGAGCTGGAGTTGCAGGTGGATATGAGCCATCCAACTTGGATGCTAGGAACCGAACTTGGGCCTTCTGGAAAGAGCAACACCTTGGTCCACTAAGCAATCTTCCTAGACCCATGTTCCATTTTTCTTACCTTCAACTAAATGTATTTAAGACTTTTATCCCTTCCCTTCAGTTCTAAGCAATTACCATTTCTGTTTGAATCACTCCGTAGCCATGAATACGCTTTTGTGGGTTTATAGGTTCTCAAAGGGGTGAATTTGGGGGTCTCATCTGCACTGTTGGCGCTGTAGTAACTCATGGTGTTGGTTTTGTATCACTGTGGGGGGGTGTGTGGTTTGAGATCAGTCTCACTGTGTAACCAGGCAGGCCTTCAACTTGCCATATAACCCAAACTAGCCTCAAATTCATGATTCTCCTGCCTTGGTCTCCCAAGTGCTGGGACTGTATGCATGTGTCACCACACCTGATTTGACATATCATTTTTGGAGGCTCCTTGTGGGAACCCAATTTATACACTAAGCCATGCAGTGTAAGCTTTTAATCCAGTTTCACGTGTAATTTGGGCTTTAAAAAAATGAATCTAATGAATCTTCTGCTTGCATGGTGCTGTGTTCTAAAAATAGCAACTAGCTTGAGCTGGTTAACTGCCCTGCTCAGCCTTTCTGCCTCACTGCCTGGCAGAGTTACCCTCCAACCAGCTGTGTTCTGCCTGGGTCCAAGACACAGAAATACCTATTAAGGGCTGATGGCCTTGGTATGGTTCATAAAATGTCCCCAGACCAAGGAACACATGGCAGCTTCTCCATTGCTTCAAACAAGGCTGGTTTAGAGGAGTTACCCACTATGCAGTCCCTGCTTAACTAGCCTCTAAAACCTAGGTCTAGGTCTCCTTGGTTGTCCTTTGTCCTGGCTTTTCGGTCATGGATATTTGTCCTGTGCCAATATCCAAGAATGGAGCTGATGAATATCCTTGTGAAGAAAAGGAGGCCTGTGTCCCCATGCCCAGCATCAATTCAGATCCTTCACCCTTGCTTAATTGATCGTTTGAATGTCACATCATTTCTCAGAGCTGTGTTTTCTTGCTGCTCCTGTGTTGGCAGAATCCAACTTTCCATGGTGGTAGAAAACAGTTGTAGTGAGGTTCAGCCAAGATACCCTCAACATTTATTATTTATTATTTGTGTGTGTGGATACAATGTGGTGGTGTGGCAGTTCATGCCATGGTGGGTGTGTGGAGATCAGAGGACAGACAACTTGTGGGAATCTGTCCTCTCCTTTCACTATGTGTGGGTCTCAGGGATCGAACTCAGGTCGTCTGACTTAGCATCAAGTGCTTTTACCTGATGAACCATCTCACCAGCCCTGATCCTCAAATTTTAAAGATGTAGGTAGAAGACATCTGTGAAGAACTGGCATTTGAAAGCGGCCTCAGTGACTCCTAACCCTCGCCACCCTCCAGAAGGGGTTTGAATAAGGTGAGGCCAAAGGAAATAGTTGGAGGACCTGAAATTTTCCCTTTTTCTTTTCTCCTCTCCATCAGTGTGGAAGACAGAAACCGCAGCCATGACCACCCACGTCACTTTGGAAGATGCCCTGTCCAACGTGGACCTGCTGGAGGAACTGCCCCTCCCAGACCAGCAGCCATGCATCGAGCCCCCGCCTTCCTCCATCATGTACCAGGTAATGAAAATGGCAGCGTGCAGTGGAGAGACCCAGATTCTGGAGGTCCTGTAAGAGGACCTTCCCTGAAGAACAGGGAAGAGGAGGTCTGCATCTGGAAGGTGAAAGGTCAGGAGCTGATGGAGTTCCTGTGCCCTCTAGGAGCCCAGTGGAAGGAATGGATTAACTAACAAATGCCTGTCAGGACCATGTCCCTCCCCTAGGGAGCATTTGTTGATCTGTTCTGATCCCAAATTCCTTCTGGGCTGCTCCTGTTGATGCATCACCCAGCGTATGGCATCCCTGATCTCATGAATTAAATATCACAATTTAGAAGCCTCTGGAGCCTGCCTGGATAATTACTTTTCCTGAATGTGTATGACAAGAGCTCACGTAAGTCCACACAGCAGCCAGTGGCTTATTTGCTTTGGTCCTAAATGAGATCTTGTGATAAACCACCATCGCATTACACACAGCCATGACCCTGGCAGGCCTAGCGAGGAGGGCATTCATGCACCTGGAGGCAGCCTGGCCAAAGCCCCTTGTCTGGGTGTGCCAGGCTGAATGCCATGTTAAGAAAGAATGTGTTAATTTGGAAATTGGGGCTGTGTTAGACCTTTTTGTTAAGTCTTAGATGGTGAATGATGACTAAGTATAATTATATATTTTTTCATTTCACTCAATAATTAAATGAATCTTCACATACTTGAAGATTCAGTTCCTAAATCTGACTTATTCATAGCTTTTAACACAGATTAGAATTTTAATTATACAAGTATATTTTGATTTTAGTTCTATAGAAAGACATTTTTATTATTAACAAAATGGAAAAGCATAGCATATAAATGAATGGAAAAGCATAGCATATAAATGAATTTCTTATACTGATATACCCTGTTTGTGTACATAGACATTTTGTTTTATTAAATGTATTTGGTGTATATAGTCTTCCTTTTTACTAAAACAGGAATTCATGAGATATATTTAAATATGAATGTATGTATATATAAACTGTTTGATTCATCTTTTCCTTACCATTTATTGTGGAGCCAGGCAGGGTGGCTCACAGATGTAATCCCAGCATTCCAGAGACTGAGGGAAGAGGATTTCTGAGAGTCTGAGGCTAGACTGGGCTACAGAGAGAACCGCTGTCTCAAAAGTCACAACAGCAAAAACTTCAGTGGATATTGTTGGACATCAGTGATACAGTAATGCCACCTTATGCTTAAGCAGCTCATGGTCCTTCCGGCCCATTGTACAGAGAACTGTCATCTTCTTCAGCTTTTGCTGGCTATTTTCATCATTTTCAGGTGGTTGTTTAATTGTAAAAACTGCTGTGGTGCCTGACTTATACATTTACACCTGTGCACCCTCAGGCAAGTGCGTCTGAATGGCTGGATCAGAGCCATGCACATTTGACTTTTAGCAACTGTTTGGACTTGCATAGTTAGCTGGGAAGTATGACTTCCTTGTGCTTGAACTTTTATCCATCATGACAAGCATATAAAACAAATTAATTGTAGTGCACTAATCACATGAACAAGGCGGCAGGGTTTATTAGTAGATCCCTACTAACTGGAATTAGAAAATGTCAAATTTGGAATTAAACATGTACTTCTGAGGCTTGGTTGAGCAAAACCGGTCACCTGTGAGAAGCAGGTGCTGCCCGTCTGTCCTCAGCTGTTTGGAGGTAGTAATGGGTAATATTTGAAAGCCGTGGGGCAGTAGATTTCCACAGAAAGCTTGTGGCTTTTGTTGGCGGCTGTTCGCTCCCTAGCCATCCAGCCAGCTTAGATGTGTTTTCCAGTAACCAAACACCCCCTCCTGTCCTCTCCCTCCACAGGCTAACTTTGACACGAACTTCGAGGACAGGAATGCGTTTGTCACGGGCATTGCAAGGTACATCGAGCAGGCAACGGTCCACTCCAGCATGGTAAGTCTCCGTGACCTACATGTGCAGATGCACGCCCTGCTGACGCCGGAGGAGCCATGGGCTGCTTCCCACACCAGGCCTGTGCTCAGCTACCCTGCTCTGCTCTGCCTTAGTCAGCTGGGCTATGGAAGTCCGTTCTGGAACCCAGCCTCATCTCCTCTCTGTGGCTTGGGGCAAACTCCATGTCTTGCTCATCTTGCTCACTATAAGCCTGTCCAAACCCCACTGTTCACTTCCTGGAGGCCAGGGCTTTTTATGTACACATGTGATTAGATTCTACTTTCATCCTATCCTTACAGAGTACTGGGGGAAAGGGGTGCTGTGTGTTCTCTGAACAGACAAGTGACATGGCTTTGGAAAGTGCCATTTGTTGATTCAAGAAAGTTGCTGGCCTAGACCATTCATAAATGGAGCCATTTGTTTTCCTTCTTAGGGGCTGATCCTAAGAGAGCGAATTCTCCTCTCCCATCTTATCAACAGTGAAGTTTTCAGAATTCTAGATTCCTCATCCAAGGGCCCCTGCATGTGCTTCTCTGGACCCTTCTCACTGTGTGGGACTTGTTCTAGAAACCCAATGCACTCACTCACCACTGTGCATCGGCTGTGAGCTGATTGGAAGATTAGCGTGGGGCAGTCTCATTTCTGAATGAGTCAAATGGGGAAAAGACGAGCCGACCAAACCTGTTCTCTGTGCAGCTATTTCAGGGTCATCACCTCATGTAATCCTCACACAGACTCTGTGAGGGAGGGGATTGGAGGTATTTCAGCTGGCCAACATTGGAGCCTCTTCTCTCAACTGTTAAGAAATTGACTGAGGGTTTCACAGCTGATGGGGTGATAGTTCTAAGCTTGGGATTCTCTGGTGACAAAGCTTGGTGCCCTGGAAAATTCTGTGCAGGCACTTCAAAATGTATAACATTCAGCATCATGGTAAAAGTTTGGAGTTCAGTTTTTGAAGGGGCCTTGAGGAGGCGGGAGGAAGCTTCCTGGAGGAAGCCACTTTTGAGTACAGCCTTCTAAGAGGGTAATGATGGGGTGTGTGTGTGTGCACACTGCTCTTTGAAATGTAGGCCGGGCAGTCTGCTGTGTGAGATCATCAGAACCCCATAATCACCCCAGGGCTTGCAAAGGGATCATTATACCTATTGTAGAGACGAGAAGACTGAGGTCTGAAGAAGTTAATAAGCAAGTTGCTCGTGGTCCTACAACCAGTGAGTCCTGGCATGAACCTGGAGTTAGTCCTGATCTCTTTCTGTGCTTCTCTCTATGTCACATAGGATTGTAGCAGTCAGAGATGAGATGGGGAGGGGGACATCAGGCGAACATCAACACAAGCAAAGACAGAATTCTCAGTGACTGCCCAAAATGTGCGTGCGTGCGTGTGTGTGTGTGTGTGTGTGTGTGTGTGTGTGTGTGTGTGTATAACATTTATGAAGAATAAGGTAAGGAGTCAATACTTGGAGATCATATTTGCTATCTAGCCTCCCATAGCAAAATACTGCGACCAGGTGGCTTAAACAATAAGTGTTTCCCTCCCACAGCCCTCGAGGGTGGGACTCCTGGACCAGGATCAGCAGGAGTGATTTCTCCTGCTGTCTTTGTCTACCCTGGCTCTTTCCATCCAAACTCCTGCGTGTCTGATATCTCGGTGTGTACCCAAGCCCCCCCCCCCTTATAAGGATGATAGTCACATTGAGTGAGAGTCTGCCCTCATGATGTCCTCTGAGCTTCATCACCTTTCAAAAGGACCAACTAGAAATAGTCACAGTCTCAAGCACAAGGGTTAGGACTGGAACTTTCGGATGGTGTGTGGGGAGTAGGAGGGGCACAGCTGAGCCTGTAACAGAGGCCTTTCATCCATTTAATGAAAATGCAGATCAGAGGCTGGAGATGTAGGTCAATTTCAGTTCTTTGAGTAGCCACAAACACACAAAGCCCTGGCTTGATATCCAGCACCAAATAAACCAGGCATGGTGTGGCAAATGCTTGTGATCCCAGCCGTGGGGAGGTGGAGGCAGGAGGATCAGAAGATAAGATCACTTTCTCAGCTCCTTAGGGAGCTTGAGGCTAGCTTGGGCTAGAGACCCTATCACAGGTGAACAAATTAAATCAGTAGCAGTGGACAATTTTCAACGTTGGGAGAGAGGGGAGCAGAACTCTGCTTCAGCCATGCTTTACCTGGGAATTACTCGTGGAATGAGTTGTGGAGATGCAAGTAGAACATGGACACTGGATGAGATTCTGAAAATGATTGCTGCTGCAGGCATGAAAGGCTGAGAGGGGCGTGGCCTTAGGCGGGAGCTGGAGTGAGCAGGTACATGAGAGAAACTGGAAGTCAGCCCCGCCTGGTATAAGGAGTCTGCAGCGGAGGGAACTGGAACCCTGCAGACTGAGGTGTCCCAGGCTCAGAGAGGCAAGTCTGCGACAGGCTGGCTCTCAACAGTGACTATATTTGTTTTCTGATGCGGCTGTGAGAAATTACATAATTGGTTTAGTAGATAGAGTGCGTAGAATTTATGAAGCCCTAAATTTGATCCCCAACACCACATAAATGGGGTGTAGTGGTGAATATCTAGAACCCTAGCCCTTGAAAAGTAGAGACAGGACAATCAGAAGTTCAAGGTCATCCTCAGCTACCTAGAAAGGGGTAACCTGGGATACATATCTCTAAAATAAATAGATGTATTATGTATTTATATATACACACATATTATATACATACATGAAAGATGGCCCTATAACCAATAACTCTAGGTTCTCAAGGCCCCGTTCAGGGCTCTTCCCACCATGCCATCTTGAGCTCTGTATTCTGGACTTGTTACACAAAACCCCAGCTGAACTGTCCAGAGGACAGAGTGCACATCTTGGTTTTCAGTCTCACAGAGACACACACAGCCTGAGGCCTGAAGATACTTACTGCAACCTCTGTTCACCCAGTGAAATTATGCCCACTGTGGGCATTTGGGGGCTGAGAGCAGCCACGTGTTCTCTGTTACTGTCAGTTCCCCTTTAGACACGTGTTCCCAAGCAGAAGAGAAAGCAGGAGGCCCACAGTTGGGCGTTGTTGTTTCTGAACTTGGGGACAGCACGTTACTGACTTGTGTTCTAAATTAAGAATTGAAACCATTGCTTTTGAATAGAATCACACCCAGTAACAAACTCCAAATTTAAATTGGATTCTTCCCTAATAATTGTCTTATAAAGTGAATATGATAAATAGATTTAAATTTTAAAATTCATTTTCCCTAGATACAAACATTTATAAGGAGAGGAAGCATAATACTATTTTTTGTGCTAATATTTTTGAGATATGCCTGCCATAACTGGAAGGCATTAAAATATATGCTTGAATATTTTAATCATTTTCACAATATACTACTGTCACCACCATCTAATTCTATTACCCCATACATGTGCCCCAGACTGTTAGCAATCTCACCTGGATCCTCCATCCCCATGTTCCCATCAACCACTGTCTGTACTTAAGGCTCTTGTGGATATTTCATCTAAAGAAACCGGAATATGTGGCCTTCCGTCTGGCTTTCATTGAAATTCATGTTGGATCAGTCTTAAATGGAAGGTGCATGTGCATTACCAGGGGACTTGACTGGATTATAGGTCTCTTTTGTTTGTTTGTTTTTTGTTTTTCGAGACAGGGTTTCTCTGCGTAATCTTGGCTGTCCTGGAACTAGCTCTGTACACCAGGCTGGCCTCCAACTCACAGAGATCTGCCTGTCTCTGCCTCTGGAGTGCTGGGATTAAAGGTGTGCGCCACCACCTGGGGGATACAGCTCTTAATCATAGGCTCAGCCAGCCTGAGAGCCTGCTTTGTCAACAAGCCCCCAGCTGATGCTGCTATTGCCAGCCACAGACCACACCTAGAGCCTTGAGGAGCCCAGGACCCTAGCGTTATTCCTCCCTGATGAAAGTGCTTTGCCATTTCAGAATGAAATGCTAGAGGAGGGACACGAGTATGCGGTCATGCTGTACACCTGGCGCAGCTGCTCCCGGGCCATCCCGCAGGTGAGACCATCCTTGCTATGCCACTTTTGCCCTTCAGGGGGCGTCAGTGCCCCTCAAGCGCAATCGAACCCAAACCAGAGGGCTGAGTTTTCTGGGTGACAGGAGATAAATCTTGGCCGCTGACCCAAAGAGCTTCCCATAATACTACTGAGAAGGTCCACGCCCCCAGGGTCTTGAAAAGTTTCCCAGCATATTTTATTTCATAAGCAGCATCTGTTGCCTTCCACCCAGGCCACTGCAAAGGGTCTAAAGTAGCTCACAATCTCTCCTCACTCCTCCACCCAAACCGACGTCCGTCCGTCCGTCCATAGCATGGTCACTGCGCACCTTCTGCTTCAGACTGCTCTGGATCTTCTTATTGGCAGGAACATATTTATAAAACCATATCATTAGCACAGAACCATATTGCTTCTCATTTTTTACACTATCTTGGACTTATTGAAAAAATACAGATATTTTTATTATCATTGATATTTTTATTTAATTGTAACAAATCAGTAAACCACACACATAAAGTAAACAGACGGTACCATTCTCTTTTAACCCTCATATTTAGAAACAACTATTAACAAATTTTGTATGTTTCATATTTTTTCTAAGCCTGATTTTGTTTTTCTTAAACAACTGATTTTTCTTAAAAAAATTTATTGCATTTATTTATTCTCTCCGGGGAGGGCATAAATGTACTATGTCATGCATGTGGCAACCAGAGGACAACATGCATGAACTGGTTCTGGCCCCATCCAGGCTTATCCTTGATAAGGCTCGAAAGGAAGTGTATTTTTCTGCTGAACCATCTGGCCAGCCTCAGAATTTTGTTTTCCTGGGAAAAGGGACCAAACTGGAGTTGTCACTCAGTGTCAAGGTGCTGCTAAACATATCCAAGGTCTTGGGGTCCAAGGCTTGGGTTCTCTCCCCAGCAGTGCAAAGACAAAAGAAAAACAGGCATCAAATCATACTGAACCTTTCTGCTTGCCGACTGTGGGGGCCACCTTCCCATGGTTGCTCCAGAGACCCACCTTAGTCCTTCTGATATTTGTAATGGTGGTGTACAATTGTGCCCCTTGTCCATTTAATGCCCCACTGGCAGTTCTTGAGCCATTGATAACCATGAAAGCTAGTTCTTGTCCAATGCATGTGGAACTCACCTGGAATCCCAACAAATAGGAGGAGTCAGGAAGACCTTGAGTTTCAGGTCTGTGTAGGTCACGTAGTGAGGCACTGTCTAAAGGAAAAGAAAATACGTGCTCGCTCACTCTCACGCCCATCTTGTTGTCAGGCTTGGGGTGTGTGTGCTCAAAGAACATCTACCATGTGGTACTACGGTTATACGCTGACTGAAAGCACTGGGTGGGGGATGGGTCTCTGGGCGGCACAGCTTCGGTCAGCCATTATTAACCTGGATGTGGCTGGGAAACTTTGCTCAGCCATCTTGCTGTCAGACTCACAGCATAACAAGGGCAGACAGGCTTAGCATTTTGTGCGTGAGGATAGGGGCAGAGGACACTGCAGGTCTCCATAGATACGTGGATAGCCAACCGTAAGGGCACAGACCAGCCAGAAACGGAGGAGGGCCCAGTGTTGGAACCAGCTGGCTTGTCTAGCAGCCAGTCTCCAGGGATCACTTCTAGGGGCTGTCGGTCTTCTACAGCCCACTCTCACTAGGGTGACCACATCTGTTATCACCCATGATGAGGTACCATGTGGGAGCCTGCAAGCCAAGTTCTGAGACAGCGGCAGGGAGCCTGAATGATGAGCTGGCCTCTCTCATTCACAGGTGAAGTGTAATGAGCAGCCCAACCGGGTGGAGATCTACGAGAAGACCGTGGAAGTGCTGGAGCCAGAGGTCACCAAGCTCATGAAGTTCATGTACTTCCAGGTGAGTGTGGGGTGGGGGGGTCCACAGCGGAAGGCTCACAAAGACCCCTACTGTCCACATACTAGACTTCGGTGCCATGTCATTTTTTTTCATCCGGCTAGTATTTTTAAGAGCCACCTACAGTCCTGTGGGTGAGCCAGGCCGGCAGGTGTCCCCGCCTCCACAGAGGATGTGTCTTAGTGAGTATGTGTATGCTCGGAGCACAGAGCTCCACAAATACACGGTCGTTTTTAGGACATGGTAAGGGCCATGCATGAAATACGATTTCCAACAGTTGTAGATTGCAGAGTCGCTACAGATAGTTGGCGCTTTAGGGACAGCGCATGGAACTGTGACCCGGTCACAAGAGAGGCAGGAGTGTGGTGGTACGGTGGAAGGGATCCAGGAAGACAGTCCGGCAGAGCCCCCCAGCCCGTGGGAATTTCTGTGTTCAAGACATAGAGGACAATAAGGGAGTGGGTTATAGAACTGTGAGAACAGGAAGTACTCCAAGGGGAGGCTGGAGGGGGACGGGACTCAGTGAGATGGGATATGATGAGCCTTAGGTTTGGATTTGGTAATGAGACCTGACCTGAGGTTTCAGGATGTCTGGCTGCTGGGTATGAAATGGCTGGGAGGTGGAGATTGGAAGAGGCTGCAAGAGAGGAGTGTGGGGACGGCCGCTGGAGACTAGTCGGGCACTCTGAAAGAGCCGTTGTGCAAAGAACAAGGGACAGGGAAAGAACCGAGGACCTTCCCAGGTGCAAGGAAAGGCTAGATGGTAGCACAGGAAGCGTGAGCAACCTTTTACTTGCTAGGGTCTAAGTGGCAGCTGAGAGGGTAGCAGGACGGACACTTTAAAGCCTGTCTTTACCCCACTGTGGGCGACAAAGCCTGCACAAGCCATACGCTGTGAGCTTCATTTGTAGACTCTTGACTCTGGCTAGAATCCACCCTGTACTCAGCATCCAGGCAAGAGCTGGGACTGCACTGGGGAGGTGTCTCAGCCTAGGTAAGGAACAGTGCCAGGTCAGACCCTGGCTCTGCTATTGTCTGACTGTGTGTGAATTACTTCACACACACAATACTCACACATACACACACACATAGACACACAATACTCACACATAGACACACACACAGACACACAAACACACACTCAAACTCATACACACTCTCATAGACACACAACTCACACACAGATACAAACTCACATTCACATACACATAGACACTCACACACAGACACCCATACCAGCACTTGAGAAATGAAGCCTGCACACACACACACACACACAAACATACACACATGAGAAATGAAGTCTGGGCACGCACATGCACACACACATACACATACACAGAAATGAAGCCTACACACACATACGCACACACGCATACACACGGAAGTGAAGCTTACACACACACACACACACACACACACACACGGGAAGTGAAGCCTGCCTGTCAGGATAGTAGAAAGGATAAACGAGGTCTATCTGTAGGTGCCCAGCAGGGTCCATGTCAGCTTACAGTGCTTCATAACTATTGTTTGTATCATAGACAGCCTGGGGAGCTTCCTAAAGTCTCTGGGGAGCAGGTCCAAGAGAGAAGAGCTGTGAGAAACTGGGTGTGAAGTCAAGAACTTCCCAACAGGGGTGTGAATGGACAGAGGGGTCTAGAATGATTCACAGCCATGTACCCAGCACTGTGCTCTTTGACTGCGTGTGTAAACAGCAATAAATTAAAAATGAAAGTCAGCAACTCAAGGCTTGCTTCAAGCACTCAGCAGCACTGTGGCCATCCCTACTAGTTCGTCTTTTCCCTGAGGTCAGATGCCTAATAAAGCAGTTCCAGGAACCTCAAGGAAGGACAGACTTACTTGGCTCACAGTTTAAAGGTACAGTTCACGGTGGCACTGAAAGCATGGTGGAAGGAGCGTGAGGCACTGTCAGGTTATACCCGGGTCAGGAAGGAGGGACCCAAGTCCATGGGGTCACACCATACTACTTACACATTCAGGGTAAGTCTTCCTTGTTCAGTTAGACCTTTCTGGAAACACACATCCTTCATGGACACGCCCAGGTGTTCCATGGTGAGTGTAAATCCCATCACTACGCCATTATGGTGAGCATTGCTGTGGTGAACAGTTCCGCCATGGCAGAAAGCCTAACTGGACTTGGACTCTGGCCTGGTCTGTCCTGTGAGGGAGGGGCACTGGCAGGAGGGTATGGCAGGTCCTGGAAGGGGAGCGGCTCACTTGTGCACATACGCCCTCCTCGCTTCACACCTCCCTTCTGATGTTCTTTTCTTCCCCCTCCTCCCCTTTTGCACCTCTTCCCTTCCCCCCTCCTCCTCTTCCTTTTCCCCCCTCCTCCTCTTCCTTTTCCTCTCTTGCTCACTACCCCTCCATTACTATAGTAGCTTCTTGCTTCCTTTCCCCACCTCGGTAGCAGACTTTTTTGAGATCTAGTATTTGCTCTGGTGATTCACCCAAGTAGAGTGAACAGGCCAGCATACTTTAGTGTCTTCATGGAGTTGTGTGTTCATCATATAGTCTGTTCTAAAATATCTTTACACCTTGAGCCATCATCCTATTCTATCCCCAACACCCTCTCCTTCAGCCCCAGACAACTACCGAACTACTTATCTCTGCGGATTTCCTTTCTCTTTAGACGTTCTCCTTCTAATGAAATTATACAGGACATGACTTTTCATGGCTGGCCTCTAGCAGCTGGTGGGGTGTTTCTATACTGTAGCAGGTGGCAGAATCTATTTTTTTTTAAATGATGGAACACCATGTCACTTTTTCCATACACCATATTTTACTCATCCATCCACCAGGGGATAGATGGGGGGCTCTTAGGAACAAAAGCTGAGCAAGTGTGTAAGGGTTTGTGCATTGTTAGAGACTCTTGTCTTTCTCTTAGGTAGTGTGCTAGTTAGTTTTCTGTCAACTTGACACCATCTGGAGTCATATGGAAAGAAGGAAACTCAACTGTTGAGTTTCTTCTACTAATTGCCCTGTGGGCAAGTCTGAGGGGGGCATTTTCTTGATTGATGATTGGTGTAGGAGGGCCCAGATCACTGTGGGCTGGCAGGGGTCCTAGTTGTATAAGAAAGCAAACTGACCAAGCTCTGGACCCTCTGTATCTCTGCTTTGGCTCCTGCCTGTAGGTTCTTGTCTTGAGTTCCTGTCCTGACTTCCTTCAGGGTGGACTGTAGGCTGTGAATGAAATAGATCTTTTCTTCCCCAAGCTGCTTTTGGTCAGGGTGTTTATCTCAGCTGTGGAAAGCAAACCAGGACAAGCAGATTCCTGTCAGCGGAGTGTGGGTCACTTAGTGACTCCACCTTAGGAAAGAGCAGTCTGCTGTCACCTCTGCAGCCACCATGCTACCTTCCTGGAGCCCCAGCCCTGCCCTCAGAAGAGCCTCTGAGAGTGTGTGGCCCCTCTAGTGTTGACTTCGCTCCTTGCCTGCATTCATTCCAGCTCAAGTCAAGCCCTGTCCTTCCTTCTGCCCTCCCGACATGCCTCAGTACCTTTGCACTGGCAGCTCATGCTTCCTTCACTTAATCCTCTCTTTCTTCTCTTTCAAATTTCTTCCCTAAAAGCCACTTCTCGGAGATTTTGGTCTTTCTCCCTAGAGGGACAGTGAGCCCTTCCCTACCTCCATCCCTTCTTCATTTCCTTCTGTATCAGGTATTCCGCTGCAAAGAATTTATTTTGTTTTCTGTTACTTAGTTGACATATAGGATCCTTGGAACAGTTTTTGTTCTCATTTTTGATTTCTGCTTAACCTCAGCCCTTAGGATAGCTATATGATATACAGTAGATGCTCAATTATCAGTTGCTTGTTGGATGAACCTCTGTCTCTCCCTTGCATGTCACACACTGAGGACACAATGCCTCTTGGTAAATGTGTTTTCGGAATAATTCATCAGATAAACTCACTTCAGACAGGTCCCAGCACCCTTTCAAATTAGCTTTGGAAATGGGGACATCTCTGAAAAAGATGGCCTGGCATGGCAGATGTGTCCTCCTTTCTCCACCTTGACTCTAATGGGAGGCCCTAGGACATCCTTGACCTGCTCCTACCCAAGAGTGCACTGAGGTTCCCCCATCGCCTGCCCCATCCTCACCACTGACCCTCTGTCTCCAGCGCAAGGCCATCGAGCGCTTCTGTAGCGAGGTGAAGCGGCTGTGCCATGCCGAGCGCAGGAAGGACTTTGTCTCGGAGGCCTACCTGCTGACCCTGGGCAAGTTCATCAACATGTTCGCAGTCCTGGACGAGCTGAAGAACATGAAGTGTAGCGTCAAGAACGACCACTCTGCCTACAAGAGGTCAGGAGCCCTTCCTGCTCCCCGAACCCTTCCCACAACCCTTATTATTCCCTGTAAGCGTTGCCATCCCCAAACCCAGCTGCTGTGCCGGGGTGGTTTGAGGAAGATGGATTTGAGCTGCGGCTTTGGAAGAGTTGATGTTGGCCAGGCTTGATGTCCCAAGATGGAATCAGGTCCTTGATTCCCTGTCTGGGGAACAGCAATCACATTGTCACTTTCTGTGAGAGACAGAAAGCCACGGCTTGTGTCCCAGAACTGCAGAGCCCAAGCATACATTCCTCTAGTTACCCCAGCAGTGGCGGCGGTTGCCTAGATCTCTTCACCACCTCTCTGCGGGCTTCTTTCTCAGGCAGACCCCTGCAATGACTTCCTGCTAGCCTATGGCATAACCCCAGCCTTTCAGGAAAGAACTCCTCACTTTCCACCTGCGTTTGAAAAATCCAAGCCAAGATTGCCATCAATTCAACTTGCTAATCCCTCCCCTGAGTGCATTGGAGGTTAACTGAGCAAATGGCTGAGTTAGGGGTGGTCATTCATCTCCAGAAACTAGAATATAGCCAGCCAAAGACAGGGAGCACTGCAAAGTGACAGATCCCTGGGAGTTGGTTGAGGCTCAGATGAGGGCCACGGTATCTGTACATACCTCCTGGAAGAGTTGTCCATATCACTGGCAAAGAACGACCCTATCTCTGAGCCACACCTCATGTTTCAAGATAACAAGAGAAAGAATATGGCAGATTGAATTTCACAATTCTCCTAGGTCAGGTGTGAAACCGGGGTTGCCCAATAGTTAGAGCCCATCTCAAGGCCAACTCAAGATGCCACAGATGGCCACCACTGCAGCATCCTTCCCATACACTTCCTGCAATGGCCCACCACTTCCATCGTGACCGCAGCCAACATCTGTGTCCTGAAGTGGGCAGGAGTGTTATCGCCATTCTCACAAGCTATTGTGACATGAGTTGTGCCTTGCTGGGTTAAGCTGGGACACACGGTTAAGACCAGCCTGTGTTCTTCCTCCTCCTGTCCGTCATCCGGTTAGGTGAGAGGCACTTGCGCTCCCATGCAGGGCTGTGCATGGGAATGTTGAAGTAGAGCCAGATCTTCGATCCTTGCTACTTGGAAGGCTAAGGTGGGAGAATCATCTACTGGGCCTAGCAGCACAGGAGTATAATATCGTTTCCATTAGTTCAAGGTTTAGGCTATAGCGTGATTTTGATACCAGCCTGAAAAACTTAGCAGGACACTGTCTCAAAACTGAAAAATGGTAGAAAGGTAGGGGTCGTCCCTCAAAGGTCAAGTGCTTGCCCAGCATGCCCATGCTTGCCCTAGATCCAATCCCTGGTACTGCAAACAAACCCAAAAACAGGATGTCGAGATTTTCTATAATGAACAGAACATATTAAAAAAAAAATGAAGCTTCCTGCTTGTGATTGCTCTACAGGCTCACTGTGCAGCTTCTCTGGAGTTCTGGCCAGGCTCAAGAACACTGCCACTCCCGGTCTCATTGTTCCTTCCTGGTTTCCATTAACTGTCCCAAGATTCCAGCTGTGTTTTCTCTTTTTGCGCCTTTTAACTCCCAGCAGCTGTCATTAGAAAGGACGGCCAAACACTTTCCTTTGACCTTGGAATCACCTGCAGTGCTCAGAGCCTCTTGGCATCAGGATGGTGTCTCTCTTAGGCTGAGTGGGCCCAGACTCCTCTGCACCTGGTTATCCCTTCCTTCCTTGCGTTTCAGAGCGGCCCAGTTCCTAAGGAAGATGGCGGACCCCCAGTCCATTCAGGAATCTCAGAACCTGTCTATGTTCCTGGCCAATCACAACAGGATCACCCAGGTGAGGATAGGTCCCCTGTTTGTCCCGCCTGGCTTGCCAAGGAAGCAAAGATCGGGCCTGAGACTCAGAGGGCTCCAAGGGACAACACACAAACTCTGTCCGCATTTGTCTCCCTGCCCCTGCGTGAGAGTAAAGTAAAGTGACCTCTCCCTGTTCCTGGGCAGGGCTGTGGGCCCTACATCTGCCTCTAGGCTGAGAACAAGCCTACCATGAGTCCATTATCACACCTCAGGCAAAGTCACAGATTCAGTTAACTCATCCATGAAGTGGGCATATTATCTTGGGACTGATATGAGAATATAGCTCATAGGACTAGATTGAAAAATGAATGAAGGATTAACCAAAAAACCCTCAGAACATGACCAAGGGCCTGGGGAGGCACAGTTAGAGTCACCGCCACCAGTTTGTCTGGGTGTACCCTCTGGTCCTTCTCTCCCCTTGTACCTGTCATAGCTGGGCCTGCCTGATGGTCAGTTCAGCACCAGCGAAAGTGTCTGCAGGACCCAGGCCAACACAGAGCGGGACCCTGATGCTCCCAGGAGTTTCCAGACTTGTTTCCCCCATCTCAAAGGCCTGGAGGTGGCAGAGCCTTTTTTGGTCACTGCAGAAGGCTGTGGAGTCACAGCCCCTAGCTGTCTGTAGAGAATCTCAGCAATGCTCTCCACTGAGTATCCAGTAGGGGTCCTGCATGTCTCTGCGGGGAGGAAGGGCTACAGAGAAACCTTCCTTAACAGGAAGTGTTTTGATGTTCCTGGGTTCTGCCAGCAAAGAGATACCTACCTACCTACCTTTACCCCTTCCACTGGGTGGGTCTTCTTCCTGCCTTTGTCTGAAGAAACCTCATAGAGAAGTCCACACCCTCAAAACCAAACTGCATTTGCTGCAGACCCGATTGTAAAGCTGAGCTGCCAGGAGTACACTCTACCCCCAGAGCCACCAGGGTTAACATGGGAGCCCAAGGGCTTAGGTCCCTGCGAAGGTGAGCAGGAATTACCGGCTATTGTCTAGCATCAAGGGGGAGTCAGGTGTCAGCACCTGCTGTCACGAAGGCTCCCTCCTCCTGGGACCTCAACCAAGACCAAAGTGCTTATTTATCCTGCCTAGCTCTGGGCTTTCTGGGTGGTGTCAGAAGTTGCTTGCTCTGCATGACCAGCAGGTGGCGCTGTTGTTTAGTGTCTTCACCAGCAATTGGAAGTGATTCCAGGCTATGAGGAACTGCTGGCAGACATTGTCAACATCTGTGTGGATTACTATGAGAATAAGATGTACCTGACACCCAGCGAGAAACACATGCTGCTCAAGGTAAAGCTTCCCCACCTCACACTTGTGTTTGTGTGTGTGTGTGTGTAAACCAAAGAAGGTGTCATTCCTCAGGAGCCATCATCATCTTTCCTAAACATTTATTTTATTTTAATATGCACATGTGGGTAAGTGTACTTGAGTGCAGGTGCCGTTGAAGACCAGTGGTTTCAGGTATTACAGAAGAAATTTGTTGCTTTGCCTGTCCTACCCTTGGCTGCTTAGGTCCTGTCCAGCCTTTCTCCCACAGCTGGCATAAACAGGATTGTTTTTGTGCTGCCACTCAGCTCTCTGCAGCTTGTTAGTGAGCTCAGGTGCCACCAGGGGGCGTGAGAAACCCTTACAGGACAGGCTGGCGCTGATGCTGCAGGATAGAATACGCCAAGCAGGAAGCAGCTGTCAGAGACAGTCCTCTGCTTCTTCCCTTAGGGGCCAAGGTGATAAAGGCACGGTGAGGAGTGACTTCCTGTGTCTGCACAGCTGACCATACCTTCCAGCTGCTCATTTATCTAAAGGGACTAGGAAAAAATTAAGAGTCTCAGCATCTTCAGGCAGAAACTTGCTCTTAAACAGTGTCCCCCATGACTCCTCAGGAGCCTTTACATTGCTGTTTGCCTGGGGAATTTTATGGTCATTTACCAGTATTCCAGTGTCTGTGCCTTGACACCTCTAGGAAACAGCAAAGTCCTTTCTTTGTTAGTGGGACCTGTAAATGCATATTTGAATGGTAGATCCTGAACTAACCCCTTTGCAGATAGTCCCTGCAGCTCCCTCGTGTGACTATGGCGAGGTCTCTGACCTCTCTCTGTCTCCAGTTCCTCATCTGTAGAATAGCATGTGGCACCTAAGAGTTTTGTGGGAATTGAGACCTCACTTGTTAAACCACAACCCCTGGCCAAGTGGCCACTATAATAATATACTACATTTCTTGTTGAAGTTGGGCCCATGTTTCTTGTTTCAATTTGGAGATGTGTATGATTTTGAAGCAGCATGTGTGTCTCTACAAGATGCCAGTGAATCTGTGTGTGTCTGCACACATGTGCATGTATGCATCGAGGGCCTCTAGTTTTGTTAGCTGCTTTGGGAGTGTGATGGTTTTGCCTTTCTCATTCTAGGTGATGGGCTTTGGTCTCTATCTGATGGATGGAAATGTCAGTAACATTTACAAACTGGATGCCAAGAAGAGAATCAACCTTAGCAAAATCGATAAGTTCTTTAAGGTTAGTAATTGGAGCTGGGGCTGGGCAGGGGGACAGAATGGCTAGAGTCTTGATCCCTGGGGGAAGGAAGGGATTAGCCAGAAAGCTGTGGAGATGGTTCATAGGCATCTAAAGACCCACAAGGAAAGGAAGAAAAGAGCACAGGCTCCAGTTGCTCCCACTAAAGCAAAGTCTGCTGCCCAGATGTGGGTAATGCCCAGCCTCCAGACTCAGCTGGGATTCTACCAGAGGCCTTGTAAGTCTTCCTGCAAGCTCTTTTCCTCTTTCCTGAAGTCTTTCATCCGAAGACAGAGTTGCACTGTAGAAGACAATAACTGTGTTAATTTTCATTATTTCCCAGAGCTTATGGCAGGAGGTTCTAAAGGCTAAATATTTTGGTTAAAGATTTACTTTTATCTTATGCATATGGGTATTGTACCTGCAATGTGTCTGCACCATGTGTGTGCAGTGCCCATGGAGGTCAGAAGAGGACATTGCATACCCTGGAACTGGAGTTACAGATAGTTGTGAGCTGCCATGTGGGTACTTGGCATCAAGCCCTGGTCCTCTGAAAGAGCAGCACTTGCATTAACAGCTGAGCTATTTCTCCATCTTCTAAGCTCTAAACTTTAAGTGGTTTCATGTTTGCCATTGTAGCCACTCTGGGGCCCATGACAGGCTACTTTGCTGCACCATTTAGGCACAATAACTCACCAGCGTTCTGCTTAAGCACAATCCATTTGAACGTTTGAGTCTCATGACTTGATTTCTTAGCTTTTCTCCAGAGCTGTCCCAGGTGAAAACAGGCCTCATGTTGGGAAACTGCAATGTCGTCAGCCAGCAGGAAGACAGGTAGCACCAGGCCTGCCTATACCAGGGGTTAATCTGCCTCTGCTCCCTTCTGTCTGAGCAGCTTTGGAAAAGGCGTAGACTAGGCCTCCGGGGCTGAAGGTTCTTCTCCTAGCTCTTGCTCCATCCGGCCTGACTTCCTGGGCAGACTAAGCTTCTCCATATGTGTCAATCCCTATGCCATTGCAATGAGACGGGGACAATGCTGACCCCACTTGGTCACGTGTGGATGAAGATAGTGGATGGTTGGTAGCTGGGTTTTGTAGTACTTAGGATTAAATCCAGGGTCTTGCCCATGCTAAATTAAGTCTTCTATTACTAGTCACATCACAACCTTCCTTTTTTCACTTTTTATTTTAAGGTAGAATCTCACTGTGTTGTCTAGGGAGCCTGTGAGCTGAGGATCCTCTTGCCTTTGTGTCTGGAATAGCTGGGATTATAGGCCTATGCAGCCAGGCCCAGCTGAAATAGTGTTTGTGAAGCACCTGGTCCTGTGTCCAGTGAGGAAAGGCAGATGTAGGTAGACAGCAACCTCCCTTCCACGTGTCCTAGGTTTTGGTCAGAAGATGTCTGCACTTTAATGTTAAGTATCAGGTGGGCAGTCTCAGGAAGGCCACCCCCACCCTCTGCCACCTGCGCCTGGTCCAGTTTGGAGCAGTAGAAATCTGAGCTGTAGAAAGAACCCTGTACTGGGAGACCAGCCATCTGGTCCTCTGGTTCATCTATTCTGTGTGACCTTGGCCTTTCTGATGTCAATTACTTGAAGTATACAGTTGGTTGGAGGCAGGGGAAGGGCCTGTATGCTGGCTGGGGTTCCTCTGGATGCCAGGACCCCATGGTAACACTGTAAGAAATAAACAAAACTTCTGGCTCCCGGTGCGCACCGAAGCCTTACACCCCGCCGGTACATCAGCCCCAGCCCTGCCTGTGGCATCTCACGTGCTCTGTTTGCTTCCTTTGCAGCAGCTGCAGGTGGTGCCCCTTTTCGGCGACATGCAGATAGAGCTGGCCAGATACATTAAGACCAGTGCTCACTATGAAGAGAACAAGTCCAAGTGAGTGCCTGCCGTAATGTCTCTCGGCTCCTGTGAGGATGCCCAGCCCGGGCAGGGAGCTGAGGGACCACTTCAGTCCCTCCTCCCTCCCCAGAGCCCTGGGCAGGTGGATTCCCGCAGAACAGCGGTGCCAGGAGGGGAATAGCGAGGATGCTCTGAGCCCTTTTGCACCAGCCCTTTGCTGCCAGGCTCTAAAGGGCCTAGAGCATAGCCACGCCCCTGTCCTGTTCTGCGGTAACCCCCTTCCCTCAGTGGGACAGCCGGAGTCTACTGATGGCAACAGTCATCACCCTGGTTCAGGTCTCTGCTCAGGTTCTGTGGCTGTGCAATAAATACATGGTTAACTACGTGGTTTGGATGGTTCCAGCTGTGATGTCGGTTGGCGGCCTCCTCTTACATCATCTAATACATCATGGTTCAACGAAATCGATGCTAAGGCCTGGGAGTGAGTCAGTGGCTCCAAGGAGGGATTACTAGTGGTGCGGGATAGTTATCTGGCTCCAGCCTTGGTCCCTCTGCTCTTAGAAGACATTATAGGATGGTCTATCTACATGCATATTACCTACAACTAAGAGACTGTGGATCGGTGCTGGCCACCTCTTGGTCAGTGTCTTAGTTTTGCAGTGCTGGTGTTTGAACTGAAGATTTGCACATGCTGGGCAGACACCCTACCACCGGGCTACAGCGTCCCTTCTCTTTTCACTTGTTATTTGGAATTAGGGTCTCAGTCTGTAGCCCAAGGATACCTTGTATTTGTGATCCTCTTGCCTCAACCACTCTTAGTAGCTGGGATTAAAATGATACCAGCAGAGCCCAGGGATGGTACAAACACTTATAATCCCAGCAGTTGGGAGGTGGAGGCAGGAGGATCAGAAGCTTGAGACCTGCCTCAGTTTCATTAGAACCTTGTCTCAAAAAAGCTCAGGATACCTGCAGAGGGGTCCTCAACCTACAGTGTACATCTACCTGGAGACCCAGAAATGACTCCTTGGGGGGGAAATCAGACCATGTCTGGCAGTCTTAGAGGGAGAAGCTTGTAACCAGGCAGAAAATCAGAGATTTGAGCGACTGTGTCCCCTCTACAAGTAGCTCAAAATGAAAAACCAGCAGTCTAAGCCAGAGGAAGGCATCACCTCTCATACTCCTTATGAGAGTCCCTTTGCATCTTTGTTTGAATTTAAGCTCTGTCCAAACCCTGCACCTGCCTGCTGGCTTCCCATTCTCTTGGTCTGTTTACTTGCTGGCCACTGGTTCTGGACAGAAGAAGAAGGTTAGAGAGTGAGGGGTTTTGTTCATTTATTTCCTCTCTGATTCAGGAACGTTTTCCTCATGACATCTTTCCAAACGATGGAAGAGAAGACAGGAGAGGAGGGAGGAGAGTGGAAGGAGAGAAGGAAGGAAAAAGAGGTGGGGAGGAGACACCAGCCACACCTCTCAGAATGATAGGAGATCTCTCACCCTGGGTACATTCATGTCACGAGGTCCTTTGGGGGAAAGACAGGGAGGTTGCCCATCTCGGTTTTGCTCGTCTGATTCTAGCCTTTTGTGACCATAGAGAGGCTGTGGTCTTGGCCCTCGCTCTCTCACTTAACTGGTAAGTATTGTGTGCTGGTGTCCAGAGACACCTGCAGTGGGAACTGGAGAAGGCAGAGACAGGACTCTCCTTTCCAACCATGGTGCCCACGTCGGTGGCTCTGGGGCTTAGATGGCCACTTGACCTTTTGGTTCCACCCAGGGGAACCAGCTATGTTGTTTGAGGACCAGGAGCAGCTAGTGAGCAGAAGGAGCCTCTCCCATGCCGGTGCCCGGAGCCGTGACCCACACAAAGCCTGTGGTTTTTCTCCCCAGATGGACATGCACACAAAGCAGCATCAGCCCCCAGTACAACATCTGCGAGCAGATGGTTCAGATCCGGGATGACCATATCCGTTTCATCTCGGAGCTAGCTCGCTACAGCAACAGTGAGGTGAGTTCTGTGGCTGGTCCAGGGCCAGCAGAGTCCAGAGAGGCCGAGGAAGAGCCGGCAGTGTTGGGATGTGGGAGCACACAGCCAGAGGTGGGGGGTGGGCGTGCTGGAAGCGATTCAGAGCCAGGCTTGGACTCCGGGCCTCAATCCCTTCATCTGCAAAATGGATAGAATATCAGTAATGCCTGATGAGGGTGGGAGTGGCAGGGACAGTGACAAGGAGGATTATTAGCAGGTGACAGAGGTGCAGTCAGGAAAGAAAAGGAGTTTCCTTCTGTCCTTTTTCTTGGGGTATCTGTACTCTTACTAAATTGTAAATATTTAAGAAAAATACAGGTTTAAAATAGCCAAGTAGGAAGAATCCCTTACAATGTTCTGTCACACAGTAGAGTGATGGTGGTTGATGATAATTATGGTTCTCAACATGAAGAAATTACATCAGAGGTGAAAGATACAGCAGGGAGCCCGTCTGTCCATCACATAGTGTATATATGTGTTGAATCTTCACACTGTCCCATAGGTATCTACAGTTATGGTGTCAATCAAAAATAATCCAGACGTCTTTTAAATAGAGGTAATGATAGCATTTCTCTTGTAAGGTTCACTGAGATAACTAGTAGGGTGCCCAGTGTGTGTGTTGTGCCTGGAATACAGTAAAGGGTGCCTGGCGTGTGTGTTTGCCTGAAATACAGTAAAGAGTGCCTGGCATGTGTGTTGATCTGGCATGTGTTAGATTTGCAAACGGAAAGAAAACCAATCCCATAGAATCCTACCATCTCATAACTAACTTTTATTATGTGTCTTTGTGGGTCCCTTCCCATAGATGCCTTTCTCACAGATACATAAGATGTACTGTTTAAGCCCATATCAGTCCTGGATCTGCGCTCCCATATTATGGAAGAGGCCACATTTGCTTCCTGGCTCTATTGTGTGGCCCATGGCCATAGCGATCATCTTTTTCCAACCCCAGCTCAGGAAGTACCTGCGATCATAACCTGGCTCATTTGAAACAGGGTCGGTCTGACAAATAGAGGTGGTGTGGTTAGTAAGCTCAGGGCCCACAAGGACGAGGTTGAGTCCAAACCCATAGCTCTCTTACCAAATGTGTTGGTCAGCTGAGGTAAGCAGGAGAGCTGTCTGTCCTGAGGCCGGAATTCCGAGTCACGTGTCTGTGCTGTCTGAGACTAATTCTGGCCAAAGTATTTTTTCATTACAATTACCTCTAGGCATTCATGTGTAGTTGCTTCAGGATATTCTACTGACACCAGAATCTACAGATGCTCCAGTCCCTTGTAAAAGTCATTGTTTTTATATAACCTATTTGCATATTCAACTATATTATAAATTGTCTCTATTTTTTGTAAGACCTACTGCCGTGTGCAAATGCCGTATAGTCTAGTTTCATCTCTTGTTACTCTGATAAAATACTCTTGAGAAAAGGCAACTGAAAGAATGAAGAGTTTGAGTTCACAGTTCCAGGTTGTAGCCTTGGAGGAAGCCACAAAGGTAAGAGCTTGAGATAGCTGTCCACATCATATCCACAGTTAGGAGTGGGAAGAAGCGAATGCATGCTTGCTCTCTGGCTTGCTTGCTTGTGTTCAGCTCAGTTTCTCCACTCAGACACAGTTCAGTACCTCCTGTTTAGGGAATGGTGCCACCCAATGTAGGCTGGATCTTATCCATATCAATTAATATAATTAAGATGATCCCCCAAGGATATATCTACAAACTGACCCCCAATGTAGATAGTCACTCATTGAGACACCCTCCCAAGGTGACTCTAGGCTATGCCAAGTTGGCAATTAAAGCTAACCATCATTCCATTAATAGTTGTTTTGCTATGTTTAGGGGACAATGTCAAGATCATACGATATACATACAGCATTTTCTCCATCTACCATTGCATGAACCTATTGGATGCAGACTACTTCATACACATAGGGCCAAATGAACATACTATGTGCATATACGTTTTTAGTTTTCATGACTTCTAGTAGTAACATTCTATAAAATGCCATATGCTCAATTCAAAAATTATGAGCCATTACCCACAAAGAAATTCAGAATTTCCATGAGCCTATTGCCACAGTGTTTTTATCAGCACAGAATCTTGTTTTATCTCCATTTCTGTCTAAATGATATTTTTTGTTGATTTATTGACATTAACTGAGGGTCAACAGTACCATGACTTCTGTTTGAAGGAAGTGGTTCTAAACATGTCTGTCATAGCTTTCCTGCATGTAGAACATTGCATAGCACAGTGGTTTTCAACCTGTGGGTCATGACCCCTTTAGGGGTCAAATAGTCCTTTCACAAAAACCATCAGAAAACAGATATTTACATTATGATTCATAGCAGTAGCAAAATTACATTTATGAAGTAGCAATGAAAATTTTACCGTTGGGGATCACCACATGAGGAATGGTATTAAAGGGTCACAGTGTCAGGAATGTTGAGAACCAACAGCACAGCACATCACCCCTGTTTGAAATTGTTAATTAAAAGCACAAAAACATGGGCATCCTGACACTGTTTAGACTACAGAGAAGATGTTGACTTGCAATATGAGAACTAAAATAAACACAGAGGCCCCTACTCAGCTGGGAACATGCAGGTGTCTGCAGAGGATGGAGACATTGCTACAAGTGTCACTGTGGTAAATTACAGATGAAACAAATTTACAGAGGTAGTGTCCATAATTAATGACTATCTGAATACACTCATGTGGCATATGTGTGTGTATGTGTATAATATATAATATATATATTATATGGATGTATCCATACTTACGAACTTACAGTGTGGATGGACTATTACACATACAGACATTTGTGTCAGATCTTTTTAATCAGTGCATCGTAGCTAGTCACTGAGCTGTGACATCATTTTAGTGATCTGTGATTAGCACTGTATGTGAAGTAGAACATGAAACCAGAAGTCCTGTGTGTAGATAGAAGTTTCGGTCCTGCCTGGTCTCACAGCTGTTCAGTCCCAAATAAACACACAGGGGCTTATATTAATTGTAAACTGTTTGGCCTATTAGCTCAGGCTTATTATTAACTAGCCCTTAGAAAAATTAACCCATAATTCTTGTCTGTGTTTAGCCACGTAACTTGGTACCTTTTCTCACTGAGGCATTCTCATCTTGCTTCCTCTGCATATGGATAATGACTGACTCTCTGTCTTTCCTCTTCCCAGAATTCTCTTAATCTGATTTCCCCACCTATACTTCCTCCCTGGCTACTGGCCAATCAGTGTTTTATTAAACCAATATGAATGACAAATATTTACAGTGTACAAAAGCATTCTCCCATAGTAGTTCCCCCTTTTACTTTTCAAAACAAGGCCCTGAATCTAATCTCCTTTGTATAGCTTTTTTACTGACCATTATGCATAACAACTTGTAACCAACACACTAGTTTTCTAGGCTACTTAATGCTGATTGGAGGTGTTGGTAATCTTATGGGAACCCAAAGTAAATTTAGGATTATGGTCAAGTACTAACTGGAGTATTCTGTGAGGCTGGATCATCTTAGCCAGCAGCCTTGAAGCTGTTCTGGATGCTGAACTCAGAAGAAACTGCAACAGCGGTCCTTGGAAATGTTGGATCATCTGGGCCATCCATTTCCATTGGGGATTTCTCAGGGGGTCTTCGTTGATCAAACCTTATTTTTCTTAACCCAGGATGAATCCACAGCCTCTCGTTTCCTGTGGAAACAAAAGCAAAACCCCTTCTCCAATGTAACATACCTTTTGACTTAAAAATTAAAGTCAAAGCATTTTCAAAATATATAGGTTGGATTAATCCAGCAGCATTTATAATCAGATGTTTTTTATCAGCTGTTGCTCCTTTCTCAGCAGTCAAACAATTCAAAGACAGCACAATAACATATAATATCCAGATTCTCTGTGTATTTTCCAACTTTAGGTTGCTTTTTTTTTAAAAAAAAAAACCTCTTATTTCTTTTATTTTTATTTTTTGGTGTTATGAGACAGGGATTCTCTGTGTATCTTAGGCTGTTCTGAAACTTACTCTATAGACCAGACTGGCCTATAACTTACAGAGATCTGCCTGCCTCTGCCTCCCAAGTACAGGAATTAAAAGTGTGTGCCACCATGCCTAGCTACACTATTTCTTTCTTAAAGGACTTTCTCTATCCTTTTTTTTTCTCTCAAGCCTACATATATTTTAAAACACACTGCAAACTGCTTAGAGGTTTTTTTTTCCATCTGAATCTGTCTTTATTGTATTTATCTTTTTCTGAACACATGAGTCTTTAATCTGCTAAGCAACATGGGTAGGATTACAACTGTGGCTTTGATGGCTTTACCACCAAAATGGGGTTCCACCCCATTCCTTGGCTTCCTGAGAGTCTAGCTTCATGGAAGAGGTACAGGTGGGAGCTATGTTTATTGCCATTACTCTGTGGAGTTTCCAGATCCATGCCACCACCAAGAAGCATGCTGCCAGTTGCTCATAAACACCATTTAAGTGTTTGGTGGCAGAGCCTCTTAAAAGAGCTGGGAGGGCTTTGCCATTAATGCTGAGTCAGGAAGCCTCTCTTAAAGAGCTGTGCCTCTGCTTGCCTCTAGCAAGCAGAGCTCCCCCACCATGCTGTTACCAAGAAACTGTACTTAACTCTGTTCTTTGTGTCTAGAATCCCCTCCCAAGCTCTCTTAGGTTTATGTGGATATAGTTGCCAAATGTTGGATGCCATTTGTAGATGGAAGTTTCTGTCCTGCCCAGTCCTGTAGCCATTCAGTCCCAAAGAAGCACACAGGGGCTTATATTAATTATAAACTGTTTGACCTATCAGCTCAGACTTATTATTAACTAGCTCTTACAACTTAAATTAACCCATAATTCTTGTCTATGTTTAGCCACATGACTTGGTACCTTTTCTCAGTGAGGCATTCTCATCTTGCTTCCTCTGCATTTGGTTGGCAACTGTGTCTTTGCCCTTCCTCTTCCCAGAATTCTCTTTGTCTGGTTGCCCCACCTATACTTCCTGTCTGGCTACTGGACATTCAGTATTTTATTAATTATGAGTGACAAATCTTTACAGTGTACCAAAGCATTCTCCCACAGCACCTGTGAAATCACAGTTTTGCATAAAAGTCATTGCTTGCATACATACTTGTATTTAATATCATTCCAAAGGTAAAATCTCAGGTCAATTACTAGTCTGCACTTCTATAATGAATACAGTCAAGACAGCCTTTGCTGTAAGGCTGTAGGGTGACCAAGTGGGGATTTGAAATGACACCTCCTGAATCAAAACCCTCAGCCACTTACAAGACATATGGCCTTCAGCAAGGCAACTGACAAAGACAAATTTGTCTGGCAAAGGGAGCATAACAATTGCACAGTTTTTACAGGGGAATTTGAAGAGTCATGCTCACGAGGCTCAGACACATGGACCATGAGGTGAGTATGAAGTTCTGTGTCCCTCAGGTGGTGACAGGCTCAGGGCTGGACAGCCAGAAGTCAGATGAAGAGTACCGGGAGCTCTTTGACCTGGCCCTTCGAGGCCTGCAGCTTCTATCCAAGTGGAGTGCGCATGTCATGGAGGTGGTAGGTGTCCTGAGGCGTCAGCCCCACTGACCTAGTTCACATGGCTTCTGTCTTTCAACGTGTGATTCATGTACCACACCTCTTACCCAAGTGAAACCTACATTTTAGGTATATTCATGGAATTGTATAACCTTAAGTTAATATTTTCATCACTTAAAAAGACAAATAAATAAAACCATACCTGGGGCCAGAGAGATGGCTAGGACCCTACCCTGACCTTAGGTGGCTTACAGCCTCTGTAAACTCTAGGGCAGGTGAGATGATGCCTCTGGCTTCTGTGAGCGCCCACACTTCCATGCATATCCCACAAACAGACAGACACATATGCACATAGACATCATTAAAAATAAAAACCCACATCTGTCACCCCCGCCCCTTCACCCCTCAGTATTCTTTCTGCCACTGTACATTTCCCTACTTTAGATAGTCACCATATATAGATTCTGAGCATGTGGTTTTTACATACAGCTTTTTACATTGCGTTTTCTGGGCCCATCCCTATCCTACATAAGCTTTCACCCCTGCATCCAATCAGTGTGCTGATGGCTTGACCCCATTTGCTTACCTTTCCTCAATTGATGGACATTGGCTGTTTCTTCTCCCCCCCCCGCCCCAGTACTCTTGGAAGTTGGTTCACCCCACAGACAAGTTCTGCAACAAGGATTGCCCGGGTACAGCGGAAGAGTACGAGAGAGCCACACGCTACAATTACACCAGCGAGGAGAAGTTTGCCTTTGTGGAGGTGGGTGTGCCGATGCCCTCCTCTCCCCTTCTACCCCAGACTGTGGCTCCCTGCGGTTCCTGAGTTCTTTTGATCACCCAACAATGTTGTCATTTTAACTCGCTGCCCTTTTCTGACTTTTCCCATCTAGGCTGTTCTCTGTCAAAAGTTACTAAGAAATGATGGGGGATCCAGCTACTTTCAAGTTCCAGCATTGACTCTGGAGGGTTCCTGAGGCCCTGCCCTTAGTGGAGGAGCAGTTGCTAGTTACTGGGGTAGTCAGAGTCATTTTTCTTGTAGAGCATGGCCGTTGGTTGGTTCCCCACACCCCAGTGGATGACGTCATGCCCATGTGCGTATGGGCAGCACCAATCAGACTCACTGGGTTAAAACATAATAAATAGATGAATAAATAAGTGTTTATGAAAGGATGATCTGAAATTGGAAGGGAGGGCCTGAGCAAGCTTGGGGTGGGATGAGAATGGATATAATCAAAATATAATGTGTCTTAGTTAGGGTTTCTGTTGCTGTGATGAAGCAAGTTGAGGATTTATTTGACTTACACTTCTATATTACTGTTCATTGTCAAAGGAAGTCAGGACAGACATTCAAACAGGGCAGGATCTGGAGGCAGGAGCTGATGCAGAAGCCGTGGAGGCTGCTACTTAACTGGCTTGCTCCCCCTGACTTGCTTAGCCTGCTTTTTTATAGAACCCAGGAACACCAGCCCAGGGATGGCACCATCCACAATGGACTAGACCCTCCCCCACTGATATAAGACATTGAAAAAAAATACCTTACAGCTGAGTCTCATGGAGGCATTTCCTCAATTGAGGTTCCTTCCTTTCTGGTGACTCTAGTTTGTATCTAGTTGAGACAAAATTAGCTAGTACATAATGTATACATGTATAACATTTTCTAAGAATTAATTGAAAATTTAAAAACATATGGTGAGGACTGGTAAGGTGGCCCTGACTACACAAGCGTGAGGACCCGAGTTCAGATCCCCATCACCCACGTAATCAAGTAGAATATGGTCACACCCTTAACCCTAGTGCTGTGGCAATGGAGACAGAAAACTAGCCGAGCGACACCCTCAACCCGCTTTTGCTTTGGTTTTTCTGTTGGTTGTTGTTGAGACAGAGTCTTAGGTTGCCCTTGAACTCACTTGCTATCAAGGCAGGTCTCAGCGTTGCAGGCTTGTCCAGTGAAGCCTGGCTTGAGTTTTAACTTTTTTACCAGAGCCCTCGCAGTGTAGACAGTCCTTCAACGGCCACACCAAGGGGGATTTCGCATTGTCGCCAGGTCTCCCGAGTGTCCCATTGTTCTGTGCCCTTGGTGGCCCTCTTACTAATGATGTTGGCCATTCTAATGGTCATGTAGGTGAGTCTTATTAACCTTGTTACTCTCACTTCCCAGAGTCTGATGACACCAGGTATCTTTTGACATGATCATGGCCATTCTTCTCTCCTCCTGTGGATTCTATGGAAGCCTTTGCCTTTGCCCATCTCTGAAGGTTGTGTCTGTGCCTTCTCATTATGAAGTTGTGAGAATCCTTTCTGTATCCTCATCAAAGGTTTTCATCATGCATGTGTCACAAGCAGCTTCTCTATGGGGTGACTTTGCCTCTTTCTTTTCTTGCTAAAGACTTTTGAGGCACACTGGTTTTATAGTTTGCTACAGCCCAGTTTATTCAACTTATTGTTTCATGGGATGTGAATGGTGGATTCTAGTTAAGAAATCTTTACCTAGTCTTAAGTTGCAAAGGTTTCTCCCCCCCCCCCCAGGTCCAACAGCCTTGTCCACTCTGTTTGGAATTATTCTGAACCCTTCTTTATCTTCCCATTTGTCCCAGTGTTTTAATTATGTGTTTGTGTATGAGAGAGAATGTGCTCGTGAGCGTCTAAGGAGGCCAGAGGCCTCAGGTACCCTTGGGCTGGCATTACAGGCAACTGTAAGCTGCCCAACATGGATGCTGGGAACCGAACTTGGGTCTGCAAAAGCTGTTGGTACTCTTAACTGCTGCACCAGCTCTCTAGCCCCTGTCTGAGTGGTTGATTTTTGTTTGTTTGTTTGTTTGTTTCAATTTCACCTCTAAGCAGCAGCCCAGGTCTTTTAGAGTCTGATTACCTTTGAATGCCTCTCTCTCTGTTAGTTCTTTTCACAGTATCTATCTGCAGTGAAAGCATTCCACTTTTGGAATTTTTAGCTTCTAGAGAGAGAGCCTCAGCTTCTGACTAGGTTTCTCACCCCAATTGCTAGTGTTTTTGTTGTGTTTGTTTGGGGGTATCTTTTGTTGTTGTTGTTGTTGTTCTATTTCTTTAACATATTAGAGAAAGAAACAAGCCTCGTGTGTAAACTCATGGCTCATTACTTCATTCTTTCATGTTCAACAGAAGGTTCCAGTTGGGGCTTTCGGTTGATGATGTTGACCTGCGTAATGAAGCACAGCCTTGGTTTTGTAGCAAGATATCATTGTTAAGTATCACTTAGTTTTGCTTAACCTTACGGGGACATGTCAGTATTTTGGACACAGTATGTACAGTTCAGCTAATCTGCACATGAATCACTTCTAATTATTATTGTTGTTGTAACATTCAAAATCCTCTCTAGCAGCTATTTTGAAATATGCAGGTACTTATGCACTAATGTGATGCAGCATTAGAAATTGCTCTACCTAGCCAACTATAGTTCTATTCATGTGAACCGTCAGTCTCTGTTACTGCCTGCTGTATCCTTCCAGGACTGACATCCGCTATTTTATCTTCTCCTCTCTGTCTCTCTCTCTCTTTGTGTGTGTGTGTGTGTGTGTGTGTGTGTGTGAGAGAGAGAGAGAGAGAGAGAGAGAGAGAGAGAGAGAGAGAGAGATTCATGTGCACATGGAGTCTCCAGAGCTTAACCTCATGTGTCATTTCTCAGGAGCAGGCCACCTTGGATTTCTTCCCCCCGGTTAGGCTAGATTACCCCCGTTTCCCAGTGCTGGAAGTACCAGCATGCCACCCCACTCAGCATTTCTTATGTGGGTTTTGGAATTTGAACGTGGGTCTCATACTTGCAATGCAAACACTTCACCAACTGAACGATCTCACTCTCCAGCCCCCTTTCTTTTTCATTGGAAGTTTTGTTCTGTAACCGATGTAAAATGGTGAGTGTCCTCCAGTTCCAACCATTCTCCTGCATATGGTGGAATCTCCTCTTTATGGCTGCACGATCTTGCGGTGTTCACATCAACCCCCAGTTTCTCATTCCACTCACCATCAGTGACCACCTCAGTGGGTTCTGCCTTGGCCCTTGTGACTAGTGCAACAGTTATCAATGGGCTCAAGTATTTCTTCACCACACTGGTTTCACTGCCCTTGGTTACACCCAGAAGTAGGGGTCTGAATCATGTGATACTTCTATTTCTAGCTTCTCAGGAAACACCATCCTTTTTCCATAATGGCAGAAGTCATTGACATGCCCACCCACAGTGCATGAGCGCTCCCCTTTAGAATAACTATTGATGGAGGGAGTAGTGCTCTGATCTGTGTATGTTTGGCACCATTTCTTACCTAGTTGTGACCTGATGGTTTTACAGGCATGGACCTCACACTCTGGCACCTCCACTGCCCGCTCCCTGCAGTGTGGAGAAGCACAGTGAGCAGACGGCTTGCTAAGTGATAGCTAGGCTGACCCTTGCTCTATGCCCGCCAGGTGATCGCCATGATCAAGGGCCTGCAGGTGCTCATGGGGAGGATGGAGAGTGTCTTCAACCAGGCCATCCGCAACACTATCTATGCGGCCCTGCAGGATTTCGCCCAGGTGACACTGCGTGAGCCCTTGCGGCAAGCTGTGCGCAAGAAAAAGAATGTCCTTATCAGGTGGGTCCTTAAATGGCCTCATTCAGGGTACTGCAGAACTGAGGGATGCAGGGCTAGAGGAGGAGGACCTCCTAGCTCAGTCGGCTTCCAGCATGGCTTTTAAACAAAGAGACCCTCTGGCAGTGGACATTGGTAATAAGCCAAGCCTCTACTAAGGACTTGAACTCAAACCAACTGCTGTCTAAAAAGTGAATTATTCAAATGAGTTCTCTGAGTGTCTGTTCCTTGTTTGTAAAATGGGATCATGGTGCCCACCGTATCCATGACTGCGGGATGCTGAAATGAGATAATCCATGTGTAGACTTTAGCACACATGGTGTGGAGGGAACAGGCTATAAATAGAAGCTCTTTCTAAAACTTGAGCCATATAGTTAGTGATGCTGATGAGCTAGCTATTCCTGTAGCTCCCTCCTCCTCTTCCCACCCCCAGGTCCTGTCCCCCACATGGCTTAAAGCTGAATTCTTAAGTAGTCAATGGCCACCAAAAGCCACAGGAGCCACTTGTTGAGAGCACCTTAACACTGCTAAGAGCATCCCTGAGTAGGTCCAGGATTGAGTTACATCCCAAACACGCAGAAACTCTAATGCGGGAGGTGCTGAGTCCCTCTGGAACCTGAAAACAGCCTTGCAGACACCTGGGCTAAGTTCCCTCTCCTCCTTCACCAGTGTCCTACAGGCAATTCGCAAGACCATCTGTGACTGGGAGGGAGGCCGAGAGCCCCCTAATGACCCATGCTTGAGAGGGGAAAAGGACCCCAAAGGCGGCTTTGACATCAAGGTGCCCCGCCGTGCTGTGGGACCTTCCAGCACACAGGTAAGCAGTTCCCGGGCAGCCTGGCTCCCCTGACTCCAGGCCATTTGGACCAAGGAAGGGTCCTTGGTGAACTATGGGGTAGTAGGATGGGGATCCTTGTGAGGAAGGGCAGGGTTAAGTAGCTGCTCTGGGTTTTTCCTGATGTCTTGTTTTGATGTAAAAGGAAGACCACTGGCCTAAGATTCAGGAGACCTGGGTTCTAGTCCTAGACACCTGTGTGACCTTGGACATGTTACACGGTCTCTCTGGGCCTCAGTTGTCTAGTCTGACCAATGGTGGTAGCACACATCCACCTCCTCAGCTACCTCCTAGCCCGGTAAAGCTCACATGCTGCAGCGCAGGAGGGGTCCAACATGGAGCCCATGTGCATAGGTCTATGTATTCTAATGGCTGCAGCCCCCTTACCTACAGGGGCATCCTGGCAGGGGAACTTACAAGTTCTGCCTCTGACTTGCTGTATGTTTCTGGGCACGACGCAGCTTAACCTCTCTCAGCTCTGCTTACCTTCTAAAAATGAAAACTTTGGATGAGCTCACGTTACCAACAAAACACTTTGCTAATTTTTCCATCCTTTTCCAAAGACAACCCACAAGCTTGGCAAGCCTCCTCCCCTTAGACACAGTCTGGTTGTCAGAAATACTCTCGAGTTTCTAGCTGAAACTTCTGCAATAAGACGATGTCTGTGTTCACCCAGAACAGACTTAAAATTACATGGGGAAAAAAGAGTGAATCACAGAGTTCAGTCCTTACTGCCGATGTAGGAGAAGGTATTTCCTGGTCTACTCTCTGTGGTATTTGAAAACAGATGCGTCTTACTGTAACTGTCAGGGTCTTGCAGGCTCCAGAAGCCCCAAGCTGGAAGCTCCTCCTTATAGGACCTTTCAAGCCCGTCTCTGCTCTGGATCGCCTGAAGCGGGCCATCTGAGGCCCTTTCTGACCCCTCCTTCTGTGTGTGTCCGTGTCTGGGCAGGGCTGGGGCTGAGCAGGGGCAGGTGAGTGTTTGGCAAGGTTACCATCACTTCTCTAGCTTTGCAGTTTCCAGTGACCAGTGTGCACATACTCTGTCTTCTGCATGTGCGACATTCCAAAGGAGCCTTTATAGACAGTTCTGAAGTCTTTATTGGAAGGTTAGCAACCTTTCTAACTCTGAGTGCCCTGGTGTGGCTGAATGGCTCTCAGGCATTTCTCTAAGTCCTGAGAGACAGACGAAGACACGGCCTGAGAGAAGCAAGAAGAGAAGAATGGAGGGGCTGTAGACATCGAGAAGACAGAAGAGAGAGAGGGCATGTGTCTTTGTGGATAATTTGAGAACTGCAGGGACAGTTGCCAAAAGCTAAACCCCACCCCTAGGTGCCACTGGGGTAGGTTGATAGCACAGTTGCGTTTAGTTGCCTCCTAGAGAGCCCCAGAGGTGGAAGAGTGCTGAGAGGTAAACTCGCCCCTCCCCCATCACAGATGGGGAAACTGAGGTCCAGAAAGGGAAAGTGACTTGTCCAAGTCACAAGACGAGTGCCAGGAAGACAAGAACCCAGGTCTCCTGATGCCCACCCCAGGGCTCCGTGGCAGCCCTCAGAATGCAGCAGATGTAGGCATTTCACAGAGTTGGGCAGTAGCCTGTCCTGGTAGAGTAAATGCCTGTTAATGCAGTTAGCTAAAGAACTGATGCTGTTCAGAACGGACCCACTTTTCTAGTAGTTAGAACTGGATGTAAATCCAGTCACCACAGCCCCCTTTCTTTGGGGGGACTCCAAGGCCATCATTAGCACTGTACTTTGATACTCAGAGAGAGAGACAGGTTCATAGAGGGTGGACCGTCTAGAAAACCAGCAACAGCGGTCATTCCTTCCCCGTAGAGGGGACCCTACCCAGGGTGGCATGACATGCAGATCTGTGACTGCCAGGCCCACGGTGGGTGAGAACCTTAGGGCCCATCCAGTAGCAGCAGAGAGTAGTGTGGTTGTTGGGAGGTCGGAGCGTGTCATGTGTGGCCCCTGCAGCTGTGGCGGCTTTCCCACTGTATACAATACCTCTCGCTTTTCTCTCTCTCTCTCTCTCTCTCTCTCCCTCCTCCCTGTCTCTCCTGCCCTCCCATTCCCTCTTCCTTCTCTCCTATCTGTGTCTTAGGCCTGCCAGTGGTCCCCGAGGGCTTTGTTTCACCCCACTGGTGGCACACAGGGCCGAAGAGGCTGCCGATCCCTGGTATAACACCGCCTGGCTGGGTTGGTTTGGGTGCCTACTGCGGGAGGCAGCAGGAACAGACTAGCCTGGCTCCTCAAGGCCCCTTCCAATCCTCAGACTCAAAGACAAATGATGTGGAGGAAAAAAAATCTAGATTAGCAGAAAGAACAGCCCTGCTGCTCTTGAGCCCTTTGCATGTAGGGCACTCTGTAAGCTGGGGTTGAGTGTCTGGTAGCCTCCTGTGTAAGTATGGATGTTAACTTGCATTCCACCCAGAATCTCTGGAAGGCTGTACAGTGCAGCCCAGGCCACCAGAGGGCACCAGCATTCACCGACAGGTTTAAAACACTGAGGACCATAAACAAGAGGGGTGGGGAGGTTGCTGTTTTGAGCTTTGTCCATGGCGTAACTCCTCCGAAAGTTAGAGCTGAAAGAGACTGGGTTGAGAACTTGTCTGGTCCAATCCTTCCTGTTAGATGAGGCAACTGGAGCCCAGAGTGGAGGCTTCGTCGTCTAAGGTCACACAGCGAGTCAATGGCAGTGCTTGGCTTCGAACCTGGCTCTCTTGATTCCTGGTTCAGTGCCCCATCCATGCTGTTACCGTGGTCATCTGGGACATCAGAGAGTGACTGTAGAGTGACATGGATGTCCATGCCCTTGGCTAAGCAGCGCAGGCAGGAACCTTTCACGGGCCTTAACTACCTGCCAATGTCAGGTACACCTAGGGGTGCTGTGGGCCCTAGGCAGAGAACTTTGCAAAGCTGGTCAGTCTGCCTCTCGGAGGTTTTCACAAGGGCAGGTGGCAAGTCCAGTGATGGATGCTTGCCTGGTATGTGCTGGGTCCCAGAACGGCAGGGAGAGGCCAGGTTTCCATAGCTCCAAATCCACTTCTCTGCCGTAATCGTTGCTTCCTTAAGACAGTTCTCTTTAAGAGCAGAAGGAAGAACAGGAAGGTAGGAAGGGATGGCAACTTGTCCCTCAGCATGGAGGGCCACCTGATCTTCTGTCCCTTTCTTTCCAAGCTGTACATGGTCCGTACCATGCTTGAGTCGCTCATCGCAGACAAGAGCGGCTCCAAGAAGACCCTCAGAAGCAGCCTGGACGGACCCATCGTCCTCGCCATCGAGGACTTCCACAAACAGTCCTTCTTCTTCACACACCTGCTCAACATCAGCGGTGAGCCACTCTCCCCACGCAGGGCAAAGAGGGAACATCCACCTCCCAGGACAACCAAGGTGGTAGGGCAGGAAGCTGGAGACAGATGGAATCATGAACCGGGGGTGGATTAGCCTGTGCCTAGTTAGAAGGGGACTCATACAGGTGTGCACATTTGTAGCCCAATGTATTCTGGATCAGCCTTCTGTTGGTCAGATTGGCTCTACACTCCCCTGTACCCATTGCTCCTAGTTGGGGAGGCTTCCAGGCTGCACCTCGATCCTGTGCCATCTTCTTCCTCTGCTCTGAGAGGTTGACTGGAGCAGAGTAAAGACAAGTAGGACCCCAGTGACCTGGGAGTCTCAGTGCTTCTCCGTTAGAGAACAACCTGAGCTGGGCTTTCAAGACCTCCAAAGAGTAAGGGCTTCAGAATCATCACATACAGGAGATGAGGGCCACGCTTCCTTGAAAGGGAGCACTGACTGTGTGTTCTAGAAACACCGTTTGCGTGTAAATCAACACTTTAGGATGACTCTGGAGGGAGTTAGTGGAAATGGTGGGGAGGCAGATGTTTTGAGACCTCACCACCCCTTCCCTCATAACTTTCCCTGTCTCAGAAGAAGACAGATGCCATTCACTGTGGATGCTGCTTTGCTGGCTTCAGGCACAAGACAGCGAGATCAGGGAAGGGTTGTATAGGACATGCCTGCTGTGCACCTGGCATGCCAATGTCAGTAGCAGTGGCAGCCAATGCACAGCAAATGCTGTGGCGTGTGAGCACTTTCTGTTAAATCAAGGCTCTCTCCTTGTTCTTCCAGAAGCCCTACAGCAGTGCTGTGACCTCTCCCAGCTCTGGTTCCGAGAATTCTTCCTGGAGTTAACCATGGGCCGGCGCATCCAGTTCCCTATTGAGATGTCCATGCCCTGGATTCTAACAGACCATATCCTGGAAACCAAAGAACCTTCCATGATGGAGTAAGAGGCAGGATTAGGCCAAGAAGCTCCTGGGGTTGAGTGGGAGGATGACTTGCCACTGATCTTTGTTTTAGAGAAGAAACTCCTGAATAGAGATGAGGCATTGCGCTCTGCCCCAAGGCCTCAACCTACCTGCCCTTTCTATCTTTGTCCATCTCATAGCAGCCATACTGGGGAAGTTAACACCTCTAGGAGCCAAGTTCTCTCCTAGGCGAAGGTTTTCAGACCATCATGGACTGCTAATATCTGTGTGCAGATTGGAGTCATTCCTAAATGGAGGCACTGGGAACACAGGGAGGGGCGGAAGGTTGTCTTCCGTCACAGGCCATCTGCCTTGCCGCCCACATCGCTCGTGTTTTCCAGGCCGGTGTCACTTGCCCCCATGTTTCTTGTGTTCCTTCATAGGTATGTCCTTTACCCCTTGGATCTGTACAACGACAGCGCCTACTATGCTCTCACCAAGTTCAAAAAGCAGTTCCTCTACGATGAAATTGAAGCCGAGGCAAGTGGCATATGCTGCCTTCATTCCTGCAGTCCCCGAGAGGCGGGACTTGGCCAGTCCTCCAGAAATGAACGCAAACGCGGGGGGGGGGGTGTCAGTGACTTCAGGGAACAATATGCATGATTGCAGTGGCTATCGACTATAATAGTGTACAATGGTTCACTCCTTTGTCTCCTCATCCCTAGTCTGTGCTGTCTACCATGAGGGCCTTCAAGGGCCTTCATGTGCACTTCATGTGCATATACACTTTGGCTTGTGAATGATGTCATCAAACTCCTCCTGAGGCAGGTCATGAGCTCTGAAGAAGACCATGGGGTCTCTGGAGGGGCTGCGAGTACCTGGGCGAGAATTCAGAGTTGGTTCTAGAAAGGAACCATGGGGTCTAAATGAGCAGTTCTACTTTGACCTTCTAGATCCCTTATTGCTAGAGGGTCCACTGAGGATCATGGAGTTCAGAGGCTCAGGCAGGAGGCCTCGGTTCTCTGACTATGAAGCCAGCACCCTGGGTGTAAAGCCGGTATCATGCACAGAACCCACAGTGGGTTTTGTTCTGTATAATATAGTGGGTGTCAAATAATAGGCACAGAACCCTTTCAACAAAGACATCATTTTAGAAACTTAGCAGAAAGGAATCAAAGACCAAGCCCCTCCCCTCACTCTGTCTGCTGCCCTGCTGGTACCAGAGCCCGGTCTCTTTCAAGTCCCACTTTGGCCACTTTTCTTCTCTGGTCATTAACGGAAGATGTGGCTCTGATACTCCGTGTCGGGTGTGACCTTGTCTTCCCTCCAGACTTCATAGTCTTCTGTGAGTCGGGCAAGACTTTGTACATTAAAAACCAGAGGAATTTTAAGGATAACTTGAAGAAAGGGACTTTTCTATTTCTAAGGACATTCTCAAAATTAACTCTGCAGAGCAAGGAAAATCAAATACATGGAGAAGACAAGAAAGTCTTTGGGTTAACAGGCCACTAGGGGTATTCATGGCCCAAGAGGGAGAGCTTTCGTTTGTGTTCCATGACCAAGCAGGTGGGGCGATGAGGAGGCCGGTTCCTGGGGTCCTTTTAAACTTTGGCTCTTCCAGTAACCAACTGAAGACATTGAAAGCAAAGGGCCAAACTCCTCACTTCTGCATGACCACAGATGCTTACTTCTTTACCCTCTCTGTCAAAGCTGCCATGCTGCCCCAGAATGCACTTCAGTCTGCCCTGGTGCCCTCCCAACTGCCCGCGTTTCTGCCGTTAATGCAGACAGGAACCGCTGACCCCTCCGCTTTCTCTTCCCTAGGTGAACCTGTGTTTTGATCAGTTTGTGTACAAGCTGGCAGACCAGATCTTTGCCTACTACAAAGCCATGGCCGGCAGGTAAGGGATTGTAGGCTGAATAGCATCCTCTCATCAGCCTGGTGCCCGGAAGACTGGATTCCTTGTTCTCCCTTGCTCAGCACTTAAGGAAGATCGAGCACTTTTCAGGGGTCCAGGCATCGAAACACATTGTACAGGAAAATAGGTGGATGGTGTACAAAGTTCACAAGGTCTGCAGTTCAATTTCAATGGAAGGACAGGGTGATGAGAACTGAAGGAAGTTCACGAATGAACAGTTGATGGGACTCTGGGAATGTGTGGTAGATAACCCTGAGCTGGTCAAGGCCGTCTTACGGAAGCCATGTCTAGGGAGTTAGGTGAAACAGGTAAATCCCGGGTCCAGAATGTGCAGGCAAAGGGAACTTCTAGTCAAAGCCTTGGTGGAGATAGTACAAAAATAATAGCTTACATGCGTACATCCGGCAGCTAGATACTTCATGCAGTGGCATAACCAGGCCACTAGAGGGCGGGTCGCATGCCCTGGCACCATAAACCTTGAAGATGCCTGAGAGCAATACACTGCCACAAAGTGGTTTCATATGCACGGTGGCGGCTTGACTTCATCTTTATTTTTAAACTTCACTCTGATAATATTAACCCACGGAGAATGCATTTGAGGTGTGTAAGGATGGGCGTGTGTGCAGAAGTTTCAGTTGGAGATGCCTTAGGTTTATAGGGTTATCAGTATTTCCTGTGTGATACTGATTTCACTCCCCCCACTACACACACACACACACACACACACACACACACACACACACACACACACACACACACAAGGAATTCCTCAGTTTTAAAAAAATTTGCAATGGTGCTATCATGAAAGAAAATGTTTATATAAGAATCATGGTTCTTGATGGAAGTCCAGATGGACTAACCAGCAATCCCAAGGGCGAGTCCCCACCTCAGTTGCTTCCTTTTTTTCCCCCTGTGGAAGTGACTGGCTCTATTTTGCTTTGACAGGCTTGACACATTTCAGATAGGAGTTGACATGCACTGCACACGAGATGATGAACACAGGAGCTGCACTGACTAAAGAGAATGAATTCTAAGTGATAAGCAGATAGAAAGCACAGAGGGGCATCCATCACTAAGTAGTTGCTTAATAGGTGTGAGCAGATCAGGTAGGAGGCAGCGACAGCAGCAGAGGCAGCATTCCTAAGACAATGCTGGCCCTGAGTATGCTGATGTTGTCTGTAGAAACTAGCTCAGGCATGTCACATCCTGGGGACACTCTATTCTAAGGTTATAAATTCTCCCCATCTTGGGAGCTAAAGAGATGGCTCAGTGGTTAAGGGCTCTTGGTAGTCTTCCAGAGGACCCAAGTTCAATTCTCAGTACCTACAACAAGTAGATCACCACTACATGTAACTCTAGGTGCATCTGTTGCCCTGTTGGCCTCCACAGGCAAACACACACACACATACACAGAGAGAGAGAGAGAGAATCTTTAAAAATAAATATATATCCTTATTTGAAAAAATAGCCCTCAACGACTTTCCCTGCAAGATGAATGCTTTTCAAAGGGGTAGAAATTGAGAGGAGCTGGGAAATTCAGAGAAAGCACTAGACAGAAAGGGTAACAACTTGCCAATCCCGTCCACCTGAAATAAAATGCCACCACAGATGGTAGCCACCTCTGCTGTCTTTAGTATTTTAGCAGCCATATTTTTTATTTATTTTTCTAAACAATCGTTTTTATTTTACATACCAATCCCAGTTCCTCTCTCTCCCTCCTCCCTCCCCCCACATCCCTTCCATCCCACTCCCCATCCATTCCTAATGGGAAGTCAACAAAGTCTAGCAGCCATATTTTAATGAGGAAAAGCAACAGCTGACATTTTAATAATATGTTTTATTTAATTCAACAAACCAAAGCCACTAAAATTTCAACGTGGAATCGGTGTAACTATTATTAAAGAGATATCTCTGTTTCCTCCGAGGCCTCCTAAAGCTGGTGGCAGTGGATCTCAGTTTGAGTTCGCCTCATTTGAGGTGTTCCATAGGCACTGGACTGGTGGCTGCTGCTTTGGACACTGCAAGTTTAAATAGGTCTCTTTCCCACTTAAAACCTTAAATGGCTTCCAGCTCATCTCTCCAACCTGCCTCTCTCTGTAAGGGTCCCATGGTCCCACAGGATCTGGCCTGTAGACTGGTGTAATAAACGTGTTTTCCCAAAACCTTCTTCCCTTTATCTCAGGCAGACCATTGTGTGTGAGATAACCTTGCCTTATCATTAATATCCAGCCTCTGGCCCACAAAACCGCCATGCAGAGACTTCCCATAATTGCTAACTACAAATGATCCTGTTTTATTGTTTTCAAAGTACTACAACCTCTGCCTCAGCATGGAGGATAAAAATAGTACACCTGACTATAGGATTGCCGTGACACTAAATATAACCATATGTGTATGCATATATGGGAGCGTGTGTGTGTCCGTGTGCATGAATGTCTGTGTGAGTGTGTGTGTACCTGTGTATGTGATGTGTTTGCATGGGTACATGTGTGAATGTATGTCTTTGTTGCCTGGTGAACTAGAAACACTGAGCACTTGATTCCTATTGCAAACCATTTGTTTTGTTTCCTTGCTTGCTCTGGCAATATCTTCACTGGACAGTCAGTACCTTGAGGACAAGAAGGACCTTGGTGTCCATGGTCCCTAGAATTTTCACTGGGATATACTAAGGATGAACTCAATTGTTTTCGTCATAAGTGAAGAAAGAGTAACGTCTCCACCCTGGGTTGCCCATCTTTAACTTAGAAATTCCATTTCACATATTGAGCTTCTGTGGCTGGAAAGAAATGTGGGGAACCGTGTCCAGAGCAGACACAGTTTTGTTTGAGATATTTAATGTTTCATGGGTGGACCCTGTGGTCTGGCATAGATGTGGCTGGGCTGGTGAGAAACCATCTGCCACCATGTTCAGTGATGCTATTTCATGTTGCTCCCTTCCAGTGTTCTGTTGGATAAACGTTTCAGAGCTGAATGTAAGAACTATGGGGTGATCATCCCATACCCACCTTCCAACCGCTATGAGACGCTGCTAAAACAGAGACATGTCCAGGTATGGAGGGAGAAAGCCCTGATGGGGAGGAGTAGGAGGAACAGACTGTGTGGAGATAGTGTGGACTTCCCCATCTGCCTTATGTCTACACCCAGGCATAGCAGCCTGAGATCCTTTCAAACGGTAGTGAGCATCCTTTGGTGCAAGTTTTAGACTTCCTGGCTCCTCTCCAGCCTGCCTCTGAGAAGCAGTGACCCCTATGGCCTGCCATCCTGAGTCATCCCCTTTCCTCATCAGCACTAACACACAGAGACAGGTAGACCCACCCTTGAAATAAATGAAGAGGGCTGCAACCATTTTAAATGAAGTGAATCAAGCTAAATGTGGGGTAAAAACTGGTTTGTTTTTATGCAGTGACTTCTGTTAACACTTGTCCCCAGATGTGGAAGAAACACTGCTGGGGACAAGGACATATATCTGTGTTTAAAAATGCTAATCTGAGCTAGAAAATCCTAACAGGAACCACCACAGATCCAAGCCCTCCCTGCTGGTAGCCAAACTTATAGCAGAACAGCCTTTGTACCATAGTATCTGCATGGTTGTTTTGTGGTCCTTGATCTCTGTGAAGGACCAGAGCTGAAGTCGAGGATGCTGAGATGAACGTGACTCTATTGCACTCCCTGAACATCTGTTGCCAATGTCCAGTCACAGGAGAGAAAAAGCAAGGCTCAGTAAACGAGCATCATCAGTTGCAGTGCAGCCAGAATTAGCCACAGGATCCCCTATGGCACCTTAATCAGTTAGTAGGAAACTTACCCTATGATAAATTATACTCAAAGAGTAATAATCGCTTAGTACCTAGCACAGCGGAGTGAACACAGCAGGTGCTCAGCAAATAGTTATAACATCATGCAGTAATACCCGTGTGAATCCCAGTGCAAATTATCTTAAGCTATATTTTCCCACCCTTTAATCAGCTCTTCATATGTTTGCTTTTAAAATCATTCCCATGAGGGCACAGATTGCTAAGGTGGCTTCTGCCCCCTGGAAACTCTGAATTGAACAGTGGGAAGACATAAAATGAACCTCAGGGTTGAATCTAGGGTGTCAACAGAAGCATTTACCAGAAGTTGGAGCTTGCCCCAAGCTTCTTCCCACAGAATGAGATGTATTTTACCTCAGCGGGTTTTGTGTGAAGCCTTCAGAGAAGTCAGAATAGTAAGGTGCACGTCTCCAGTCTAGCCAGATTCGTGGCCATGAGTGTTTCACTATGTTGAGTTCCGTTTTCTCTTTCTCGTGTATGTATCTTCTCTCATATATGTTACAGTGGTCATGTGTATAAATAATGCACATGTGTTATTATACATACATTTTCTCTTACATTTTTAAGAGCAATTGGAGTTGTCATGACACTTAACCATGCACGCTCAGCCAGTGTGACCTAAGAACAAGGACATTCTCTTATAAAATCAAAATGGAGGGGCCGGGGAGATGGCTCAGTGAAGCGAGGGCCTGCGTTCAGATTCCCAGAACCAACGCAAAGCCAGATACAGTAGCTAGCATCTCTGATTCCAGCACTATCACAGTAGGACTGGAGATGGAGAAATCCCCTACAGTCTGAGGGCCAGCGAACCTGGCACGCTCAAGCAGCTGACAAGAGACCCTGCCCTGAAACAACGCCCACGATTGTCCTCTCACCTCCACATACACGCAGTGGCATGCTCACGCCTGCACTCCCACGAGCATGCCTACCCATTACACATATACCACACGTACATAAATATACACAAAGATTAAACATTAACTAGAATTACCATTTTACGATATTTCATGATGCCATCTATGTTCTGTATGCAGGCGTCCCTTGTCCCAGTGATGCCCCTTATAGTTTTAGTACAGTTTTCCTACCAGTACATTGTATTGAGTTGTCAGATATCTGTGTAGCTAGTAAGTAACTCTCTCTCCCCACTCCACCTCCCTCTGCCATTCAGCTGTTGGGTCGATCAATTGACTTGAACAGACTCATCACCCAGCGGATTTCTGCTGCCATGTACAAATCGTTGGACCAGGCCATCAGCCGCTTTGAGAGTGAGGACCTGACTTCGATTGTGGTAAGACACTGGGAGCCTACAGGCTTTCTGCTCAGGGATGCCTCAGATTGACGTCTAGTTGGAAAGAGTTGAAGCAGGGGATTTCTTCCACACCTGACCATAGCAACTGGGGAAAAAAAGACGTGAATCGGCTGGGAGTAATTTTACCATCCGTATGGACTGGCAGGCAGGTGTGGGGCACGGAGGAGGATCTCCTTGTGATCAGAGATGACCATCCCTGTTTGGCTATGTCCTTAGGCTCTGCAGAACAGAGCAAGCAGGCAGAGTCCCCATAGGCTAGAGAGAGTAACACAAGGTCACTTGAGCATGTAATAATTGAGGGCTTAGAAGAACCCTATCATCGTTTGGTTGTTCCGCTGCGTCTCCATCATGAAATGATGAATGACTCTGAATGCCACCTTGTGTTTTCATTTTGCATCTATCCCTGTTGCCCGGTCAGGAATAAACCTGTCCCCTTCTAGAAAACAGTAGTTGGAATTGCCCCCTGTCAGTTTTTTTTTTCTCCCAAGATGTAGCATAAAGGGCATTGAACTAGGACAGCAGACTCAGGCAGAATCATTATCCCAGTCCTGTCACTGATAGTCACTACTCTGTGACCTTGGGCAAGTTATAGATATCTTCATGAAGCCTGTTTCCTCACCACTAAAGTCAAGATAACTTCAGAGTCAATGGAAGGCCACAGAAGGACCCCACCAGGAAAGAATTTGGGATGGGTCCTAGTTCTTGCTAAACACTTAATAAGTAATGGCTTTTTGCAAGAGGGGGGAGAAAAAGAACTATGGGGCTTCTGTGTTCTCTGAGGCTTGGGGGAGGAGGGACTGTCGACACCATCTCTCAGCAGGACATGCCCCAGTTACTCCCCTGAGACTTGAGTCACTTAGGAAAACTGTAGACTAGTTCACATTCCTGAAATCAATCACTTAGCCGCCTCTATCTTGGGAGATCCAGTTTTGTGATGTGCATGTTAAGACGTCCTCAGTGCTTATCTCTCAAGAGGTGGGAGTTGGAGTTCCTTCTCTTTTGTTCATCCATGCATTTCTGTTTCCCACTCATGAGCATGTCTGGGGAGGGTGTCCATGGCCACCTCCCACTCCTTGGAAGACACTGAATGTTCTCTTGGCTGGAACAAAACGAAAGCACACAGCGAAAGCCCTTGTTAATCAGATGAGGCAGTGATCCCCACCCAGAACATCCTCTTCCCAGGAGGCCTAGGGAGGACCCCCTAGGGAGGCTCTCTCCTTGGGGTTAGGCAGGGTTCCTGTGGGCCTTGGCTGAGCAGCTTCAGCCTCCACCTCCAGGCAAGGGCAGAAACAAACTAAGGAATGTGCCCTTGCCCGCCGCCTTTGAAACGGCTGTAAAATGTGGAAGTCTCCGCGTGTGGACAGATAGGCATGGCAGTGACGTGGGGAGTCAGTCACCTCATTATGCAGCAGGCTGAGAAGGGAGTCTCAGTGAGATGCTGAAGCCACAGACTGACAGGCTGCGGGCTATGCTTTCTTTTGGCTACTGGTGGTCTTGAAATCTTGTGTAACCTTTGGAAGCATTCCAGTAAGATTCCAGGACCTCTCGCAGCACTGGACGAGCCTTCCCAGATGGTAGCCATCGCCTGGCTCTGACTAGACTCATTTAAGCGGGTCTGGTTCTCCTGAACTTGCAGTCAGTCCCATCAGCCCACTTGACTGGTGGCCCGTCAGCCCCTGCTGTGTTTAATTCCCGGATGCCTGCTGCCACCTCCCTGACCTCTCAGAGTTGTGGTTCTCCTGCGGGTAGCCGCCCCTCCTCCTCAATCCCGCTCTCTGTCCACTGGTTCTTCAGAAGTGCTCATTTGGCTGTCGTATTTTCCCATCATGCTTTGGTGCCGCAGCCCAACATGAGCAGAGTTGAGTACTGTCTCCTCGTGTCTATCCTTTAACACTAACACAAGTTTAGGAAACTTAAAATCTTAGAACCACAGGACAAGCTTGTTCCCCAGCTCTCCTTAACTTCCCCCAAACGGTACCCCACGCCATGTGCTAAGAGGGCTCAGTGATCTTAGAAATGAAGCCAGTTACAGTTTGAGTTTGTTTATCACCTTACCATATCCTCGGCAAATGGGAACAAAGACACAGCAGAGCCAGCTCAGCCCAAGAGGCGGAAGCAGAGAGCGGAGTCTGTGCTCCGCTCTTCATTTTCTTCTGGGTACAGAGACCAGGAATGTTCTTCTAACTTCCACCACTCCACGGCCGAAATCCAAGTTTTAGCATTCTTAAAAGACATTTAGGGTCTGCCATCCCTAGCCCATTGTAGCATGGCAACAACTAGGCCAGCCCTGTGTGATGGGCTTCTCCACTTTGCCACAGATAACCTTCCTCTAGTACCACCTTTTCCACTCCAGTTAGTCTCCTATTCTTGACCTTCTTGGCCCCATTGCTGTTAGTGTTTGCAGTTTTTATCTCCATCCCCATTTTAAAGCCAAGCAATCTGAGTTCCAGAACACAAGCTACAATGTCAGAAGGGGAGGCTGAGGCCATGATGACCCTACTAAAGTGGACTTGTCAGGTTGTGGGGGTATGGGGCGGGGCAAGGGGCTCTGGGGCTGATGAGAAGGGAGCCAGGTCTTCGTGGCCAGTGACTCACTGAGCTCCCTGGGAAAGCTGGCCCATGCCATCCCAATATGGTTTTAGAATATAAAGCCTGGCTTTATATCACATTCTCCTTCCAAAGGACCTCCAACTGCTTGCATCTCTCCAGGCAGCTGTATCAAAGAGATCAAGGACGCATGATCTGGAATCCAAAGACCCAGCATGCTGCACCAAGCACTTTTATAGTCCTTATGTGACCTCGGGCGTGTTGTTGGCTCTCTGAGCCTCTGGTTCTCCCCTCTGTGACAGGAAGAGTGGTACCATTCTGTAAAGCTGGCTTTGCCAAAGTGTAGCCTAGAACTTCCTATTAGGACTTTGATTCTTTTGGATTGCCATGACTGACAAGCTGGAGAACAAGAAATGAAACCCAGCCAGAAAGGTTTCCTCATTGTTTCCTTTCCCAGCAAACACAGCATCCCACTCTGTGCAAACCTGAACTCTGAGTTCATCCCCTGCCTGAAGGGGGAACTCCAAGTGATCAGAGCCTATTGCACACACAAGTTCCTGGTCACTGGGGCAGAGTTCAGACTACAGGTGCCTTGGGTGATGCAGGACCTGCAATCCAAAAGAGGAGTCATTCTAACCCCAGCACACACACACACACACACATGCACACATGCATGCTCTGTAGATTAGGCTGGCCTCGAACTCACAGAGCTCCACATACCTCTGCCTCCCAAGTGATAGGATTAAAGGCATGTACCACCACTGCCCAGCTTCCAGTGATAATTTGGTCATGGTTAAGAATGTTACCTTGGAGCCCAGTTCCTGGATCTCAAGCCAAATTCCTCATCTTCTCAAAGCCTCAGTTTCACATGTATAAGGGACTGGCATGATATATATATGTGATATATATATGTGATAAGAACGTACTAATTAAGTTAAACCATACAACATTGTCAAAATTTGATGGTTTATCTGAAAACCTAGAAATGTCGTATTTCAGCTGAATAACTAACCCTAAGTAGGTGGTAGTTCCTGTTTAGCGCTTCCTGCAGGACAGAGAAATAACCTTTACTGAGATGTAGTCACGGTGTCCCTTAGGACACTGACGCTAAGAGCCAGGCTTTTTCCTCACCAATTAGGAAACCAGAAATCACACAGACACGCTTTCTACCCAGAGGGCTGCAGATGGTGTTCGCACATGGTCAGACATCCTCTTCCAGGTTGCATGTAGCCTTCCTCCCTATCCTGTCCCTAGAGTATCAGAACAAGGGGCATTGTCCTGCGCCACTACAGGAGGTTCTAGTCCTTACATAGGAGGTCAAGAGGCCTCCCCAGATGTAAGGAATGTGCAGCGTGTGTGCGCGCATGTGCGCGCGTGTGACCGGCAACGCTTTAGCAGCCTTGGTCTCTCTCTCCCTCAGGAGCTGGAGTGGCTGCTGGAGATTAACCGGCTCACCCACAGACTCCTCTGTAAGCACATGACGCTAGACAGCTTCGACGCCATGTTCCGAGAAGCCAATCATAATGTATCTGCCCCCTATGGCCGCATCACCCTGCATGTCTTCTGGGAGCTGAACTTTGACTTCCTTCCCAACTACTGCTATAATGGATCCACAAACCGGTAAGGGAATCCTTGTGCAGGGGCCATTGGGCAGGGTAGGAGAAGAGGTTATGACGGTCAGTTGCCTCCCAGCTGTGCCGAGCACTTCTGTTCATTCCTGTGACAAGTGCTTATCCGGAGCCGCTCCTGGGTGTAGACTCTGTACTGAAGGTAACAATGCCATGGGGAGCAACCACATACCAACACAGCTGCTTGGAGCCTTCTAACCAGACTTGGCCCAGTTCAGGAATGAGGCAAACATAAGTGTAGGTTTTCTCCTTCAAGACTGTGGTGCGGGAGGTGAGTTGGAAAATATCGGCAAGGCAAACAGCAGAAGTCTGTTATGGGCAAACCTTCTACATAACTAAGAAGCTGGGGTGAAGGTAACACTAAGGGAGGTGGAGTGGATGGAGGATAAAGGCAGCCGGAAGAGCCACAAGCTCACAGGTAAGCACTAGAAAAATCAGAATTATTAAACACGAAGGCCTTTTTTCTTCAGTAGAAGAAACTGACACCTGTTTTCCATCCTGTGAATGAACGTGTTAATATCTGGTCATCTTTGCTAGTCCATAAAGCCAGCCCTGGCAAATCCCCCAGAAGCCTGAGCGCTGTCTCTGGGACAGTAGAACCCATCCTCATGAAAGAGATCCCTGGACTTTGCAGAAGAGTTTGCTGTTGTGCTCATTACAAAATGTTCCTCCCTGGGTCTTATCTGAGCTCTGGTCCTCAGTCAATAGAACCCATTCTTGTGGGAAAAGTCACAGGTGCTAGGAGTCTCGATGTAGCCAGGCCTGAAGCCCTGTTGTGGTAATTGCCACAAGGAAACTTTTCCCCCAAAGTCTTACTGTATTTAAATGCGTAAAAAAGAAACCACCTGGTGTCAGACTCCAGGAGTTTTGGCCCAGCGCAGCGCTGGTTAACTAAAGTCCAGCCGAACCCCAGTTTCATTCTCGCCTCATCTGGATTGTTTCCCTGCCGGCCTTCACACATGCAGGGACCCCCACAGCAGCCATGAAAGATACAATAGGAACAGGCTAGAGACTCCATAGGCCAGGCGGGATGGGATCATCACCCGGGAGAGCACGGTGGACAGGACTCTGGTCACATTGTGTGTTTTAAGGACTCACATACATGTAAGTGCAAAGCAGGCGTCTTTGCGGAGTGGAACTTGGCTTCCTGGAAGGAGCAGATAATGCTGGGGCAGGCACTGAAGAAGAGATAAGACCTAATCCTTCTCCTTACACACGGCCTTCGCACCTGTATTCTTAAACCAAGCGAGAACAGGAGGATGGGTAGAAATGTGTAAGTGGTCTTTGAACCCCAGGAGCCTGGATCAGGGTACTGTGAATTGAATCCATGTTGAATGAATGGAAGGATACAGGAAGATTCCATACACAGACGTACCTGAATCTGTGCATTGAGCAAAACATGCCAGCGTTATAAAGATTTAACTTTATTGTACGTTTGAGTCAGGGCTACAAACTATAGCCTGTCCACAAACTATATACCCTGTCTCAAGACCAGCCATGACAACCATATGTGAATGGAAACTGTCTGTGAACAGTTCATATACTGAGAATGGTGTTGCCATCTTTGCTTTGGGGATGCTTTGTCATCGTCCCTCCTATTTTTGTATGCATGTGTTGTGTCCATGTATGTATATTTGAATGTGTGTGGGCACACAATATGTGGGTGTGCATGTGTGCGCATGAGCACATATACATGAAAGCCCCAAGTTGATGACAGGAATCATCCCAGTACTCTTCCACCTTGTTCATTGTGACAGGCTCTCTCAGTTATCCCATAGCCTGTTCCTAGCTTGTATGTTCCTCTAGGGATCCCCTGAGTTCACCTTCTACCTCCCGAGGCTAGAACTATAGGGGAGCAGCTATAGTTCTGAGCATTTTTCCATGGGATCCAGGGGTCCCAACTTTGGTGCCCATGCTTAATGGCTGAGCTATCTCCCCAGCCCAGTGTTGCCGTCTTTAGGAGGTGGTTAGGGGAAAATCCAAAGAGGAATAGTCGTGAATATGAGGATGATTTAAAAGTCACATCTCTCCTGGAACTTCGCACGTCCACTAGCCTGCTGTTGTTTATGGTATTTTCCTGCTCGGGGGCAGAGCTGAGTCCTTGTGACCAAGACATGTGGCCTGCAGAGCTGAAGGAGTTTCTGCCTGGCCCTTTACAGAAAGAGTTCACTGACAAAACTTTTAAACCAAACTGGAGCCCCAGAGAAGGCCAAGTTCAGACCTACGACACCCTGACTCTCATGCCTCCTGGTCCCCAGGTTTCCCCGTTTAAGAAGAGGAAAGTGCGCAGTAGTCCAAGGAGGGCGGTATCAGAAGAGTACAGCTCCTTTGTAGGCATCCGTCTAGGACGTACTGTAGATGTCGGTGGGGAGGGGCTTCTGCAGTCTCCTGTCCCTTGAAGGATGTTGCTGGGACTCAGTTAACTGCTTCTCTGTCTCTTGTCTTCTAGTTTTGTCCGAACTGCCATCCCCTTCACCCAGGAGCCACAGCGAGATAAACCCGCCAACGTGCAGCCCTATTACCTCTATGGATCCAAGGTAATTAATTAGTTATGCCCATATCACCTCTGACACACAGGGTTTAAAAAAAAGCAGACAGAAAGGTATTCTCAGAATCAGAAAAGCCAGAGAGTCAAGCGGTACATTGAGAGCCAGGCAGAAACCACTGCAAGTACAGCCATCTTTATTGGTTCACAGCCAGCAGGGATGGGGTGACCAAAGCTGTGGGGGCTTGGAGAACTGGCTGGGAGCTGAGGTGAGGGCTGAAGACTGTGCTAAGGTTGGTGGGTGGGGCTGTGGGGCTTCTCCTTGCGGCTTCCCAGTTTCTCCCATTTCTTGGTCGATGCATCCTAGCATAGTCCGGTGATTCTGGAATTCTGGGCTCTGTAAATATAAGGGGTTTACAGACAGGGCTTGAAGGCCACTGTGGACGGCTGGGGCTGTCTCTGAGAAGAAGGTCTCCCTCTACCTCATGTGGTTTGTGTTCACACTCGCACATCCTCATTCTAAGTAATTACCCCCACACGGTCCTTCTGCCCGTTCATTCAGTGACATTTAGTGTATGCCCCTTGTTGGCCAGCCATGAGTTAGACATGCACCCAGGGCAAAGAGCCATAATCTACACCGACCTATAATTTCATGTCCACATGCATGATAAGGAATAGCTTTCACCGAGTCCCACCAATGTCGCAGTTTAATCACGACAGGGACTCATGTGGGAGGAATAAAGGAAGTCACCATATAGGTGAAACTTGTCTCTCACCAAAAAGAGGCCAGTGATTTTCTTGCTGACAGAACAAAAAATGCCCGCCTTTGATCTCATTCTCAGATAAGGAGAGGTAAGCTTACATGAATACCATGGGATGAGGTCAAGAGATCGTCAAGATTTAGAAGTGTGGCTAACCCAGAGAAGTTCTGGATGGGCCACTCACAATGTATGAGGAGGGTGCTGGGGGCGGGGGCAGGTGTCTTCTCCAGAGGAGTCAGACTCTTTAAGGTAATTTTCTTAAACCAAAGGAAGCTTCTAACCGAGGTGTGTGGCGCTCACCTGTCCTAGCACTAGAGAGGCTGAGGCAGTAGGACCACTGTGAGTTCAAGGACTAGTCTACATGACAGGTTCCAGTCAACCAAGGCTATGTAGTGAGATTGCACCCCAAAACACACCAAGAAAAGGGGGCAGACATCATTTGAGGCGACTCACAGACATGGTTCACAAACTAAAAAACATGCTTCTCTTTCCAATTCTCTTCCAAACCTTTTGCTATATAAAGATAAGAGATGCTAGTCTCTTCAACACTGGATGGCCTCTCCTTTGATCAAACACAAGAGGATGCTCTTAAAGCCAGAGGCATTGGCAGGCAGAATTAGTCATCAAATTTAATATTATTTTGTTGTATTTATTCTTACACCTGTTCCCTTCTGTTTATAACAACAGGGTCCTGGGTTTTTGTTTATGGGATAATACAAGGCTGTCTCATTGTCTGTGTTTTAAAGCTGTGGTCAGTTAAAATAAAAGGTGTTGGCTGCTAATGGTAAATAGTGATACGCCAGTCTGTGGCTTTAGAAAACAATGAACCTGGAGGTACAGGGTGTGGTGTGCGATTGCCTGAAAGTTAAAAGGGAGCCTTCATCCTTTTAAAAAGAACAAGGGAAAGCAAAGCTCGGGGCCCATATCTGACTCAGCATTTCTTTCGAGTGTCAGATTCAGGGCTGGCTACTTGCTCTCTCTCTGTGATGTAGCCACAGCTGATTTTAATATTGAAGCAAGGCCTGCAGTGCTTAGCTAGGCCTCCAAATGAACGACACTAAAGCAAGGCCTTGTTTTCCCCTGACATACCTGGGGGGCGGGGGTGTCTGTGTTTTCCAGCTTGGGGACCGTTGTCATTTGGCATCCATCCAACCCCGCTCATCTATACAGCACTGAAATTTGAGAGGAGAGAAGTGGGTGCCCTATAGACAAATTTTCACATAGGATGCAGTATACAGAGCATTTTAGGCTGTGTGAAATGGGCCATCTCCTCCCCATTGCTCACTCTCTATAGTGAGGCAGTCTGCCTGGTTGGTTGCCGCCCTCCCTAGCTAAGACCACCACATCCAGCACATCCTGGTTGGCTTCTGCTTCTGGTTCAGCTTCTGCTCTCATCACAGAGTTCTTGCGTGGCAGTTCCACCAGGGGGAGCCCTTGCAGGTCTTCTTCCCTCTGAGCCAGGGCTGGGGCCTCCTCGGGCCATCTTACCAACCCATTGGCTTCCTCCATGTGGCCAGCTCTGTAAGACCATCGAGGTTCATGACAACGGATGCACCAGAACTGGAGGCAGATGAAGGCCAACACAGCAGTGAAGCAGGCCAGCAGGATGGCCATCAGCACCCAAAGGGAAATTTGGGGGTCCACCAGGGAGCCCCCTGCAGCCAGTGGACTCTTATCCAGGGTGTGGAACATGGTACAGTAGTGACTGTATGGGAAGGCAGCCTTCTTGCAGCTGATACAGAGGAAGTAGAGAGTGGAAGGAGCAAGGTGTTCCAGTGCCACGGAGGTGATGGTTCGAGGTACCTTCTCCTCGTGATGGAAGCTGTAACGCAGATAGCCGGAGAAGATACTGTTCCAGTTGGGCCTGTACATAATATGGTAATAGTCCTCCAAGCAGGGCTCCGAGGTCGACCAGGAGACAATGGCTCCCGTGTAAGACACGTTCCCAACCTCAATGTTCATCACGGTTCTGGAACCAAATCACAGCGAAGAGTGACATCCCCCTCCATCCATGTTTATTTACCATAGTCCTAGCCACTGCAGCCTGAGCATTTGGGATGACCACCAACACTGAGTTCATCATACAGACCCAAAAAATGGAGGCCCAGAGGGTAAGCTATGTGAGGCAGCTAGCAAGTGGTAGACGTACGAGTGGGAATGAGGGCTGGCTCACGACAAAGCTGGTAGCCCTCGGGTCTGACCAAGCGGTGCCCCACCTGGCCCCAGCCACACCCATCCTGGCTGAAATCCATTACTTAAAACATGATCTCAGCCCTTATAAACACAGGCAATGTGACGAGAGAGCTGCAGACTCTCAGAGGGCCTACCTTACGATTCTCGGATCAGTTCCCTCCTGGCCTCCTGACTCTGCCGTGCGTGCTCTGAGCTGTAACTAGAACATTCTGCTCAGTGGCTGGGTTTTGTTTTGTTTTGTTTTGTTTTTTTGACTCTGAGTTATGTTTCCCATGGCTAGTGGAGATTCACTGCGCCACCCACCTGTCGCAATCACAATCTCACCTCAGAGTTTCTGCTAGTATTTTGTTTTGTCAGAGTCCAAGGTAACAAGAAATTAGTTTCTCAAAACAAAGTCATCAGCTCCCAAGATAGCTTAACTTCTAATAGTCCCAGTACCATGACTTTTGTGGCTATCTAACCTGGTGGTTCTCAACCTTCCTGATGCTGCAACTTTTTAATACGGTTCCTCATGTCTTAGTAACTTCCCCAACCATAAAATACTTTTTGTTGCTACTTCATAGCTATAATTTTGCTACTGCAATGAATTGTAATGTAAATATCTGGGTTTTTCGATGGTCTTAGGTGACCCCCGTGAAAGAGTCTTTTGATCCCCAAAGGGGTCACATGACCCACAGGTTGAGAACCACTGATCTAACCGCTCACAGCAAGTAAGCAGTTGCTGAATCCAGGCTCTGGTAGACGGCTTCTCACATAATAATAGACTCCATTCCCATCTTACAGATGAGCATGTTGGCATCTCAGCTAACAGGAGGAGAGAGAACTTAGCCACTGTGTTTCCCTGCAAAGCCACTGGGTTTAGAAACCGCGCGACTGCCAGTGGAAACGCTCTGGCGGCTGTGTGGCTGGACAAGTCAGATGAGCCCTGTTCCCCTTGCCGGCGGCCTTGCTGCTTTGGTGACAGAAAGACATGGGGTTTTGGCTTTTCTTCCATTCTATCTGTGAGAGAGAAAACTGCCCCTCTCAATTTTCCCTGATCAAAAATCTAGAGACAATAGTAGACAACCTCTGTGTGTCCCAGTGACCATCTCCCCCTACCTTATTCCTCATCCCTCCTCTACAGCCAGAGTGCAGATTGCATTGTAGATTGTCGGTCAGACTGTAGCTCAGAGGGAATACTAAGCCAAACTGATTTCTGGTTTTTCGCTTGTGTTGTTAGGGTAAGTAAACCATGGGAGAATGTCACAGTGTGAAGCAACTTTTCAAAAAGTAAAATGCTTGGGAGAGGGAATCCCTCTTTTCCATTTGTCTGGGAATTTCTGCAGATCCTTCCGGAAATGACTATCAGGAAGGAAACTGATTTATTTTCCCTCCCTGGTCTCATCATGCATACTCACCTCCCCAACCAGGGACCCCCCACGTCCAGCAAACGTGCTTCCAACTGCCATAAATGGTGCAGAATTCATACCCTATAATACACAGCACTGCGTTCTGTAAAACCCTCCATCAGGGTAATTGGGAATTCTATCCTCACACATGCCTTTCCTTCTGTTTGCCTCCTCTCTGCTGCTGGCTGTCATAGCCTGGGTTCCCTGTAGCGGACATTTTAAAGATCTTCTACTGAGGACGCCAGCAGCATCTTCAGCTTCCAGGGATAAATCCATCCTCCACTCCACCACCACTCCCATATTTATTTTCTTCCTCCCTTCTGTGTTTAAACTCTTCCTGATTTTAGCTATTCCGTTCCCACAGCCTGGCCCTTCTCCAGGCAGCATGAAAGGAAAAGCCATTTTCATTTCCAAGACAGCCATTCATGTCCCTTACCTGATGCTCGCAGTGTATATGGCTAGGCTTCTTCTTCCGAGAGTGGACCAAATCCGAGACGATGTGCTTCTCCCTCCTCCGCACCAGGCTCTCCCCGATCTCTCTCTCACCACTGAGTAATGCCACTGTTGTCCCCTACGCTCATATTATTCATTTCTTCAGATCAGCATCATTCACCATGGCAACCAGCAGGCATCTACGCACAATGCTTTCAGGGACCAGTCGGAGAAGGCTTTTGCCCAGTGAGAGGAGCTTTGATTCCTCCAGCCAAAAAAACGGGCAGTATTCTGCAGGTCGATCCCCACAACACTGAATTCTTCTGATGCTCCTGTGTTTTCTTTATAGTTGGCTTGTTATCTCTGTGTGTGTGTGTGTGTGTGTGTGTTTCAGCGCACATGTACATGTTATGCCTGTGTAGAGATCAGAGGCCAGCCTTGAGTGTCATTCCTCAGCATGTCATTCCCCAAACATGTACTGTCTGCTTTCTATTTGAGACAGAGTCTCTCATCAGCCTGGGCTTTCACCAAGCAGGCTAAGGCCAGCTGGTCAGTGAACTTTACTAGCTCTCAGATTGAAGATGTATACCACCATGCCTGGCATTTTTACATGAGTCTTGGGGATTGAACCCAGGTCCTCGGGCTCACCATATCCCTGGCTGACTAGTTGTCATTTTCTTACTCTGGTCAGATCTTATGTGGATAGTGGTTTCAAATGCAAAGATGCTCTTCTCTGTTCCACAAGGTTGTAAATTCATCCCCATTCTCTCCCATCCCAGTTCTCCCCTGTATCTCTTACCCCACCTGTACATCTTCTGCCTTCTTCCTCCTGCATTGCCCCTGTGTTATGGTTCTGGGCAAGAGTCTTTCATGGTCTGGATCCCAGTTCCTCCATCTATAAAGCTATGAACACAGCAGGGGATAGTTATGGGCACTAACAGTTCACATACTTGTCCCCTTTGTCAAGATTGCTCCACCATTATAGCCCACAAACTGGATTGAATAGTGGTCCCCCTACTTCAGAACACACCTGATTTAGAAGTCGAGTCTCCGTGGGTGGTAATTAGTTAAGGATCTCAGGATGAAATCATCTTTGATTAACTCTATTGACTGGAATCTTTTTGAGAGAAAGGAGAAGGGTTGCGCACATGGAGACACACACAAGGGGGAGGCTGTGTTGAGACAGAGGCAGGGATGGGAGTGAGAGAGCCGTAAGCCAGTGAACACCAGAAGCTGCCAGAAACAAGTAATAAGTTCTCCCTTGGAGCTTTTGAAGGCAGTGTGGTCCTGCAAGCATGTTGATTTCAGGCTTCTTGTCTACAGAACTGTGAGAGAATACATTCTGTCACTTTTGAGCCACCATGTTTGTGCTACTTTGTCACAGCCTCCTAGGAATTTAGCATAGCTCTTGTGGTTGGGCTCACAGTCAGCTTTGCAGCTCGCAGCACAGACATCCGAGCAGCTGCTTGCCAGTCAGATGCCTGGGGCTGATGTGAGGAATGGCAGCAGTTTAGTGTTCTTAGGGCAGCTGGTGCCCAGTCTGCCTTTTCTCTGAGGACTCCTGACTGCACTTCGACTGCCTCCAATTATCCCAGATCCTTACTGGTTCCCTAAACATTGCAAGACTGTATCACCATGCCAGGTAGTAACCTTTAATCCCATCTCTCAGGAGGCAGAGGCAGGCGGATCTCTGTGAGTTCGAGGCCAGCGTGGTCTACAGAGCTAGTTCCAAGACAGGCTCCAAAGAGCCTGACTTGAAAAATGACAAAAAAAGACTGTATCACCATCATCTGTACAGGAGCCCCGAACATGTCTGAAATGGAGAGAGGGGATGAACTCAGAATCTCTTTTATGTGTGTAGGTAGGATGTGAGTGTGTGTGTGTGTGTGTGTGTGTGTGTGTGTGTGTGTGCATGTGTGTGTGTTTTAGTGTGTGTGTGCAGATGCATGTAAATATGTGTATGTCCATGTAGAGGCCAAAAGCTCATGTCAGATGACTTCCTCAGTCATTGTCCTCCCTCTATATTAAGGTAGGGTCTCTTACTTGAACCTAGAGCTCAACAATTTAGCTATTTGGGCTAGTCAGCTTGGCCTAGGGATCCCCTGTCTCAGCTTCCTGTGTGCTGTACATCTACTTCCGTAGTTATGAGAGCTAAAGACTTAATTTCAAAGAAAACAAAACTGTGGACACATGAGCCTGGAGAGTTAGGAAATGGAAGGAAAGTAGTCATCAGATGCAGTTTAATCGAAGGAATAGCTTCTAATGCTCTAAAACACCGTAGGGTAGCTATGATTGACAGCAGTTCATTGGTTCAGAGTAACTGTAGGGAGGATTTTGAATGTCCTCACTACATAAGTGTCTGAGGTGATGGATATGCCAGTCGTCACTGAGGTCTCTGTGCTCTGAATGTCACGCTGTATCCCTTAAACACATACAATGACTATGCATCAATTAAAGGTAAAATATATTTTTAAAAAGTCAGCTTCCTCCTTCTTGGTTCTTGGACAAAACATCCAAGTAAAGCCATGAAGGTCACCTGATGAGCCATGTCAAGGATCATCAAAAAGCCAGGAGAAGCTGCCTAGTGAGTCTCAGCTGCCCGGCTAAGGGGCTCTGGAGCCCGGAGTCCCAGGGTGCACGGTGGTCTGATCCAGCAGGTGCTCTTGGCCTTCTCTTGGCATTCAGTCTTCCCAGGAGCCAGCTTTAAATCTGCTGTGGGCAGGCACACAGCAAGTCTCTTCTCAAATGCTAATGGCGGTGCCCCGCAGAGCAGGGGACCTCTCTCCACAGAAGGGCAGGCGCCACAGTTTGCAGGTCGTCCTTTCAAAGGTTATTTTGAGGGGAATAAAAATACCAGGGTTAGCCAGAGAAGGGACAAGGCAAAGTTCCATCCTTTTCCACAGAGTGGGAGTCTGTTTTTTAATGTTCGTGGATGATATCTGTACCTATATGCTCTTTGTGTGAGGAATTAAGAGACTCAGAGCATACGAGGACCGGCCACCCCCTCATTTCATAGTCCCAGAGAAGAAGGGATTAGCAGTGTACCTCAGTTGGTAGAATGCTTGCCTAGCATGCTGGATTTAGTCCCCATGCCTTCAGATACCAGGTTCACGCCTATAATCAAAGCACTCCAGAGGTGGAGGCAAAAGAATCAGAAGTTCCAGGTCATCCTGGGCTATGTGAGGCTGTCTCAAAAAAAATAATAATAAAATAAAATAAATAAAAAATAAAAAGGGGACAAAATCTGGAAAGAAAACATGGCATTCCTCACTGATGACTGAGTGGGAGGACGGAAACATAGTCCACCCCCTCATCTTGCTTTCCTGGTCTTAACTTCTTGTTCACAGCCCCTGAGCCAGCAAACCTTTCAGCCAATGAGGTAGTTTATCTCATTCTTTCTTCCGCCTCAGACACCACTTTCCACAGCATGTACAGCTGTGGCCTCTTCGGCCGTGGGGCCAGGTGCTTCCCAGTTGACAATGTCTTTCAGTGGCAGATTCCTCTCAGAGGAAATCAGCCTTGACTGGGGGTTCCTGGATCCTCCTGGCAGTGAAGAAATGACCTGAGAGTATCCCTCTAACCCAGAGCTGGGTTTGTACTTGAGAAATGCGTCGTACCCAGGCAGCAGGCCTTAGAGCAGTGGTCCTCAGCCTTCCTAACGCTGCGACTCTAATACAGTTCCTCCTGCTGTGGTGACCCCAACCATAAAATTATTTTCGCTGCTACTTCATAACTATAATTTTGCTACTGTTATGAATAGTAATGTAAATATCTGATATACGGGAGATCTGATATGTGACCCCTATGAATGGATTGTTTGACCCCTCAGAGGGGTCACAACCCGCAGGTTGAGAACCTGATTTAGCATATCCAGCCCAGAGGCCAATTCTGGATGTGTGGCCTTCAGCACAGTCCCTCCACCTCTTCTGCCTTGATTTACTCGACTCTATAGTAAGGATGTCGCGCTGCCTGCTTTATGGTATTGATAAACTCATCCCCATCTGTGGAGAGCTGTCCTTAGAAAAGTAGTTCTCGACAGTAGGCAAAGGTCGTTGGGTCAGAACTATTCTCTGTGCCGCTTGGAGCTTCATTCTGAGGCCCCAAGAAGCAAGATTCACACCATCAATGGCAGGCGCTGTCTTGCTTCTCCTTACATCAGCATCCTTGGTTCTAATTCTTTAGTGCATGCGCGTATTGTGTATAAATGAAAGAGTAGAGAAAGGTACAAGGTGTCGCAGAACTCAAGAGTCACCCCGGAAGCACGTGGTACACAATCTCTGTTTGCTCATCACCACACACAGCAGGGATGGGAAGTCAGGCTGACTAGACTCCCAAAGCCAAATTACATGACAACGGTGCTTCAGGCCGAGGCCAGGGAGTCACAGAGCCTGGGCTCCCGGCTGGCCCCTGATGGCCTTTGACACCACTTGAATCCCTCTACCCTACCCTGCTTTGCCTTGATGTTACCAGCTCTTGAGAGGCAGAGAGACAAGATTGTGGCATAATATATTCCAGAATGATACGAGACCCTGCAGAGAACGTGCATGCAGCTGTCAGAACTTAACTGAGGGAATTGGGGGAAACAGCGCGTAGGGGGAAGGGGAGCTGCGTCCAGCAAGCCTTTTCTCTTCTGAACATCCTGTGCTCTGGAGTCCAAGTGCACCTGCCTCAGAACCGCGACACAGGAGGCTGCCATCGAGACGAACATATGATCTGATGCTTAAAAAAAAGATCTCTGCACTCTACGATATCGTCAGCTGTCATCAGAATGATACAGATTTCAGCTGTATTCAAAAGTATTCATTCTTTTAGTCATTTCCAAATAATGTCCCAGCTTTTAGATACTACTGGTGTTTCCATTTGTTAGCATGCTCGTCACTAAGGAATGCTTCTGTCTCAGCCATGGATTGCTTGAGTGTAGAAACTTTATCTAGTTCTTCCAACAATTCCCATTATGTCATGATCCAGAGGGTCCAAGCCTCTCTGACCAACTGGGCCCATTTTATAGAACATCTGCCCGGGTGTCAACACATCTCACTTAGACTGGCCTGGGGTGTTGCCACCAGCCCGGGTTATGACACTATCAAAAAGCCTCTCAATTGCACAGTCACCACCCCTCCCCATGTCCCTGGGCTCCACAGCATGGCTTCCCCATATCAAAGCTTTTATGATTACAGCAGCCCCTGTTGGATTTGGACTTTGGGTTTCCGATTCTAAGTGAAGATGGCATTGCCTTGCCAGCTGTCATAGCTAATAACGGCTCCCACAGACAGCCTCTCCTCATCCTGAAACTCTTCCTGTTTTAGAGCAGTCTTTGCGGGTATGATTAGCAACAGATCTTTAAATGAGCAGAGAAACCTGCATTGTCACTGTGAGCTCTGGAGGAGAGAGGATAACCTAGCAGGGGGCCATGATAGAAAAGCTAAGTAGAGAGACTGGATGCTGGGAGTGATGTGGTCACAAAATAGGGATGCTGGCAGCCCCTGGTAGCTCCAAGGAGCAAGGAACAGATTTTTCCGCTGGAGCCTCTGAGAGAATGTGGACAAGCTAAATCTCAGCGTGGTGGTGGTGATTTTTTTTTTTCTTCATAGCTACCAGAATGTTTCAAGGTACCAGATTTGTAGTAATTTCTTACAGTGGCCACAGAAAACATGCTGGACAACAGTAAGAAGTTAAAAGGTGAAAGATTTGGGCGTAGTGATATACGCTTTTAATCCCTGCATTCAGGAGGCAGAAACCGGTAGGTTTTGATGCCAATGTGATGTACATAGAGAGTCAAGGCCAGCTAAGGATACATAAGAGACTTTGTCTGAAAAACAAAACCCTCATTGAGTCCATGTGGTGTGTCATCAAATGAGTACCAATTATAAAGACAGGGGTTTGGGTTAGAGTTGGCATTGGTTTCTCCAGAAATTCTAACTTTTTGGTTTTTCGAGACAGGGTTTCTCTGTGGCTTTGGAGCCTGTCCTGGAACTAGCTCTTGTAGACCAGGCTGGCCTCGAACTCACAGAGATCCACCTGCCTCTGCCTCCCGAGTGCTGGGATTAAAGGCGTGGGCTACCACCACCACCCGGCAGAAATTCTAACTTCTAAGTGTTAGAGTGGGCATGACCTCCAGGAGCTGGAAGGTTCAGTTCCTTTTGACTTTTGCAGCTCATGACTCAAGAGAGAAGGAAGCATCATTTCTTTAGGCTTCTCCAGCAACTCCTTTGGGTCTGTCACCCTGTGGACTGAGAACCCCAGGGTGGAAGGCAGAGGCTTGTTCAGCAGCTTCAAAAGCATCAAGAAGCGACAGGCAGACACGCCAGCCCTTTTGCCCAAGCTCTAGCAATGGCTCTGAGCCTGCAACTGGGTGGACCTGTCCTGGGAACCGTCTTTCTGTCAAGGGTGGTCTGGCGTGGTACTCGCGCATCAGTATTGACCCGCAGTGGTTTTAGAGAGCTGAGCTACAGCTCCCTGGCTCTTCAGCCTCAGTCAGAGGCCCAAGTTTGTGTGTGGACTACCGGCATCCGTTAAAGAAGCCATAACACAAACAGGAAGTTAGGATGGGTTTTAATTCCTCTTGGGAAATCTCTGAAACAGTAATTGTGATTCCAGACAGCAGAGATGCAAAGTCTTTACAGATTGGGTTAGCCAGATACATAGAACTCATTGTGTAGAGCGGCCAGCTGGGCTCACCGTCTGGCGAGAGATAGAGGTTTCAAGATTAAAAGGCCATATATACTGCCTTTTAAAATGGCGTAGATGGTCAGTGTTAGATTTGCTTGGATTTGGTTTGGTTTGGAGTCTGGGGTGGGGGCTAGGCCGGCCGTACACTCCAGACTCCCCTGCTCCCACTTCACAAGTGCTGGGGTCACAGACCTGCACCATCACTACTGGAGTGCAGTGGTAACTGTTACATTGGGTCTCTTTGGTTTTTTTCTTTTTTTAGAAGTTGGATGCTAGTGGTTTTTGTTTTTGTTTTTTCTCTCTTCTCAAAGTCTTATTTGTGGGCCAATGAGATGACCTTGTTGGTGAAAGAAAGCTCCTGCTATGGAATGCTAATGACCTAAGTTCAAAACTGACTCCAGAAGTTGTCCTCTGACCTCTGTACACTCACTGTGCTGTGTGCTTGTGCATCATACACATACAATGATAATACATAAAAAATTTTTTAATGCCATTTATTTCTTCAGAAACTGTAATCTGGATTGCCTAGTAATAATTCCTTAGTTGGGTTGGTTTATTTCTTTATTATCTACTTGGTGTCATCTAGGGTCAAACAAATCTGGTTTCTCATGGGCTACAGGAAATCTGCTTAGTTTCCCATCAGGCAGTGGGTGTGGCCCGAGTCAGTGAGCGGAGATGGCTTGGTGTGAGAGATGAGTGGCAAATGTCCAGTGTCCCAAGTCACACTGCATTCCTGTTTTTCTTTGCTGAACCTCAGAAAATGCCCAGGCTCCCCTATTCCCACATTTTCTCGATAGGGCCCAGCCTCCTGCTGAGCCAGCAGGTCAGAGGGGTGCCCTTGGAGGGTGTGTGTGTGCATGTCTTTTTCCGCATGCGTGTGTTTCCTGTTGCATGCATGTGCCGGATTTGGGGGATGGGACAGAGAGCTTGTTCACTTAGGAGGTGAAGTGGAAGTCTACAAATTTCATGTTAGGTCTGCTGAGGCCTAAACTTCCCTTCTAGACTGATACAGGACTGGCACCATAGACCTCCTAAGTGTACCAAGTGGGTTTGGAGGGGAGCATTTTTTTAACTCTTGTCTGGCAAAGTAATTCCAAAGTGTTTCCCCTCTGCCTAAATCTGGGACAGCCTGCTGAACAGTCTCCATATACCTGAAGATATTTTTTTGTTTGTGCTGCTAGGAGGTGCTGGGCACTGGGAGGTTCTTGGGGGAGGAGGGAGACTTGAGAGACTGCTCAAATGGACAAACACCCATCGAGAGAGCAGTGGAGATTGCACTTTGGAAGGGAATGGCAGAGTACCTCTATTTCAGCCTTTTTCCTGGGGCGAGGGCTGCCCAGATTGTATGTCCTGGTCAGTACTTACTTTGTGATGTTTTGATATTGAACAAAGTCTGTTTGATCAGCTGCTTCCAGCTCTGATTTCGGTCCTGTCCCCTTGTGGGTATCCCACTATGTTGTATAAATTAGACCTCCTGTATTGAACCTATCTATATCGAGAATCGCCGCAGTGGCCATAGTTTCTGGAGGGAGTGGGGTTGAGCAAGACAGTTCTTTCTTGGTGCTTATCAGCCAAAATAAGATTCATGAGTGCTTCCATAGGCACTTCTGGGGCCAAGCATCATGCTTATGGCTTTACATATCTTACTTACCTGTTAAACTTCAAGTACCATCCTCTTAAGAATTGGAAGTAATTTTCCCGAGTTCCTCCAAGTAGTAAATTAGGGCTCTGCAGCAGAATATGCATAACTTCAAAGCCAGCCTGGGCTACATAGTGAGAGTCAGTCTCACAAAAATAATAATAAACAATCGGAACAAAATAGGACCCTGGGATTTGAACCCACTGTGACTGTGCTTGCCTCGACCTCATCATGCAGTTTCAAGGTTTAAAAATAGAGAGACTCGGAAAAGACAACAAACTGATTGCTGCCACCACTGCCATCACCCATATACATCTGCAATCCCCTGCTGTGCAGAGCAGGAATTCCTTCCCCAGGAGCACAGGAAAATCCCAGAGTGCTCGATATGAGAGGGCTGTTGGGACCAGCCAAGGGCTCTGTCACGTGTCCCCCTGGCCACGACCATGCCGAAGCTTTGTCCTCTAGTGTTTACTAGTATGGTAAAGCTGCAAGAGAAAATTCAAAGCATGGTTCTGCATTTGTAACCTTTGGAAAATAAGTAAAATAGTCTGTGATAGAAAAAGTAGGGGTTTTTGGTTACATTCTTGTTGGGATGTAAGTAAAATGCACTTAGCTCTATTTGGGCTGCAATAGCAAGGGTGCCATAGAATGGGTGACAGACATGACAAGTACTTACTGCTTAGAGCTCTTGAGGCTGGAAGTCCTGGTGCAAGATCATAGAACTGGGTGCTGGCAGATCCAGGTCTGGTCTGCCCACGGCATCCTGTTATATGGCAGAGAGAGGGAACAAACTCAATGCCTTTTCTTACGGAGACACCAAGTCTCGTTCACCAGGACTCTAACCACCCAGCATCCCCAGTTCTTCATGCTGTCACCTCGGGGGAGGGGGTTAGGATCTCAGTGTGTCAATTTGAGAGGGACACAGCAACAGGTCCACAGATCATGGCTTCATGAGTCTTGACAGATGCCTCAGACAACTCAAGCAGGAGGTGGAGCTTTCCCACCTCCCTTGGACAGTCTGGACCCTTTCCAGTCGGGTCTGCTTGGCCTCTGGACTCCTCCACTCTGAAGGAGGAGGAAGAATACAGAATTTGACGATGGGGGGGGGCGGGATCTGAACCAAATCACACCTCCCATGTGTATGAGCCTCATGCCCCTTTCCACATTCACACTTGATAATGTTGCCTGTTACAGGAGCACTAGAATAGGTTTAATGTACACATTAAAAAAACCATACATATATGACCTGGCTTCAGGGTTCTTAAAGGCACAGTCCACAGACTTTCAGGAGTCAACATCGACATTGGCAGACATCATCATCAGAAATAGCTACAGCTCCCTCCCTCCCTAAACCACCCCATACGCTCAAAAATGACGAAGGCTATGCCCTTCCCTAGGTTTAGGCAGCTTACTTCAACAGCTCCGGCTCCTCAGTGTAGACGCTCATGCTCCATGCCTCCCTGTGTGCAGGGGTGAGCTCACCAGACACACTCAGTTGGTGAGGTAACAGGTGTCCCAGTTTAGCAGGCGTCCAAGTTACTGACGGGAACACTAGTTGTTCTTCACGTGTCCTTCACGCTAGAACTGTGATGCTCACTTCATGCAGGTTAGGATAATTCATGTATAGCCCAACATCCTAAACTCAGAATGCACACCGAACCTAATTAAATCTTCGCCAGTGACTCAGGAGGGCGTGGAGAGTCTTGCAAGCCTCCACATGCAGCATACTGGTTCCTGTTTCGTTCACATAGAATTTTAACTAATCAGCTAATAGAGTAGCAGGTGCAGCTTTCTCATATCAGCATGTTCTTGCACAAGATTTTAATACCGGGAAAGAAAAGCGTGCCCAGAAATAAAGTGAAACCTTAGCTAAGCAATTGGAAATCACAGGTAGATGATTTCAACTCCTACAGTAGAGGGAGAGGTAAGAGCGGAACTCTTAGAATCAGCCATACCTGCTCCAGAGCAGAGCTTACTCACCTGGGGACTCTATGGCCTGGAGCCAACTTCGGGCTACCCAGAGCCTTGGTTGCGTCATCTGTGAAACGTGGCTAAGACCGTTACAAATCACAATCGTTTTTGTGTGCATTGAATGAAAATGCACGGGGAAGCCCGACAAAGCATGGCATGAACGATTTCCAATACAGCAGCCTGGTCTAGGACCTGATACGGGTCATGCGCTCTCAGGCAGACAGGTACCACCATCTTCATCAGCAGCTGTGCCATGGATAGAACCCAGCGCCTCATGCATGCTAGGCAGACGGGATTTCACTGTGTAGCTCAAGCTGGTCTTGAATTCCAGATTGCACCGCCACTCCCAGCTCAGAAAGGTCTCTTAAGCTCTGTCTCATTCAGTTAGGGTATCCCTCAGGGTCCATAGGATGATGGTGGCCCAAGTCCAGAGCTCTGGGTCTCCCAGCAGTCCCCCAGCCCAGGAGCTCTACTGTGTATTCCGCATCTGAGCACCTGTGATATCTTTACTGTAGTGAACTCTTATCTCAGAGTTTTGACACTACTAACTTAATCCAGTACCCATCATTCAGAATGGGAAACCAATCTCAGAAAGCCTGCTGACCTTGCTAGGCTCTCAGATATAAATCTCCTGACTCCCAGGGCCAGCCCTTCCCAAGTCCCCTCCTATCACAGATGAAAACAACCAAGCACAGAAGACGGTGGCCAGTCAGCCGCCCAGTCTTGACATCTAATTTCCAGATACAAAACCACCTCCAGGAGAAAGGCAGCCACACTGTCCCAGTCCACAGCTCGATTTGTCTGTGGACAGTTACAGGTGACAGGTTTCCTCGTATTCTTGATGTTTACCTTGGTGTTTTTACCCCCTCCCACTGGGGAACGGCTTCTCCGACCTAGTGGCATTTGCTACGCCACTAGTCATTGGCCACATCTCACTCCAGGACCAATGAGGGAGCCCTGGGAGCAGCACGATTCCATTTCTCCTGTCAACAGAGAGCCTGCCCGGGCTCCCCCAGCTTCCATTCAGGAGTTCCTCACTCACTTTCCTCACCCTCTGTCTCCAGCCTCTCAACATTGCCTACAGCCACATCTACAGCTCGTACAGAAACTTCGTGGGCCCCCCTCACTTCAAGACCATCTGCAGACTGCTGGGCTACCAGGGCATTGCTGTGGTCATGGAGGAACTCCTGAAAATCGTCAAAAGCTTGGTAAGGGGCGGGGGGTGGGAGACAGCGCTGCTGTGGGTGATCCCAGGCACAGTAGCTGTGCACAGGATTGGTTCTTCTGAGCTGAAAACCAAATCTGAGGTGTGCCAGCTCTGCCACATGATGTCACCCTGCGAGTCCTTGGTCCTTATTCCTTGGTGGTTTCTACACATCTTCTGGTGTATTTCTTTATACCTCTTCTTATAGAACTTTTCTTTATGTTTATCTGTGTGTGCCTGCTTGTCTGTATGTGTGTCATGTGTATGCAGTACCCACAAATACCAGAAGAGGGTGATGGATCCCCTGGAACTGGAGTTCCAAGCAATAATGAGCCACCTAATGTGGGTGCTTGGAACCAAACCCAGGTCCTCAGGCAGAGCAGCAAATGCTGTTAACCACTGAGGTGTGTCTCTAACCCAGCATAGATCTCTTGCCCTGTACCTTTGCCTCTCCATTTATGGCTCAGAACTTCTTGGTTTTTGCTGATTGAATTGAGAAATTCCGATTTTGACATTCAAGGCCAGATCACTGCTCATTCTGCCCAGCTATGAACTCTGCTAACTAATTTAGCACGATGGTCTAGGTGTGTAGCTCAGTTGGCACTGTGCTTGCCTGATATGCACAAGGTCCTTGGTTCAGTCCCTGATACCCTCATAAAGCTGGCTGCTATAGTAGAACCAACTAGAGACAGGAAGATCAGAGGTTCAAGATCATCCTCAGCTACGTAGTAAGTTCGAGGCCAGCTTGGGCTACATGGGGCCCTTTAAAACAAAAATCAAAACAATGGCAGCAACAACAAAAGACTTTAGCATAGCAAATCCACAATTCACATGCTGCTCTTTTTTAAAAATTCTCATGGCCACGGCAGGCATCTCTAATCATCATACTTTGTGCCCTGGGGGTTCATGCTGACCACTGCTACCACTGTTCCAGGGACTTCTGTATCCCTTTACCAACATTCCGTGTGTACCCCAAGTATGGTTGTCTGGAGCTTCATTGAATTCCCTGTAGTGCAGCTGAAGCAAGGCCAAAAACATGAGTTCTCCAGAAATCTTGAGTTCCTGAAGAGAAATAATTTATAACCAACCATGTAAGGGATAAACCAGACTCTCACTCAGTCTAGTTCTTTAGAAGCAGCCGTGAGAAGCTATAGGTCATTAAGAGTTGCCCTACCAAGCCCAGAGTAAAACAGAAAAATGAGGTAATGGATTAAAGATGTCTTGCCTTGCACGTGGGGAGGAATGCGCTATGAATTTTCCATGCTCAAATTAGATTACATGCATTAATCTTCACAGTTCCCTCCCTGCATTTCATTTAGTCTCCATATTGTAAGCATTCCCAACCCTGAAAAAAAACCCATACATCCCTCATAACTTCCACTCTGTTTTCTGTCTCGAAAAGAAAAGGGGGCTAATCCCCTCTTTTAAATGCTTTGCTCACAAGTCTCAGCAGAACCCTGGTATCCACTGTGGTCCTGCATTCGGCCCAGAGGTATCGAGTGTAACAGTGGGCTGGCTCACAGCAGCTCATTCATCTGTGTCGTCTTGCAGCTCCAAGGTACCATCCTGCAGTATGTGAAGACGCTGATAGAAGTGATGCCTAAAATATGCCGTTTGCCCCGGCACGAGTACGGCTCCCCAGGTGGGTGACGGGGAAGCACTGCACACCCAAGGCAGGAGATTTCAGTCTCTGAGTTGCCAGGCATCCCACTTCCCTGGCTCTGCCTGCCACTGACTGGCAAGCTTTCAACCTGTTTCAGCCCCGTCAGGGTGGCGATGATGCCCACAGGACTTCTGGCAGCTGCAGTTGCACTGCAAGCGTGAGAGCGCTTAAACAGTAGACAAAAGGTTTACATGTGTGGCCCTCAGCACCCCTAGCAGGCCTTCCCGTTTGCCTATTTAGAGGTAGCTGGTACCCCAGGCGGGGCGCCATGTGACATAGGTAAACTGAGGCCAGTTAGAGGCAATGGGTTGTCTTTTTATTTTTTGAACTACTCAATATAGGAAGAGACAGAAGTTATAATTTGATGCCTTGTATTTTTTTTTGTTTCCAAAAGCTAAGACACAATTTTCTCCATATGCATGTGACTGAGAACAGGAAAGGATGCGGCCAGAGGCCTTGGTGTCCATGCCCAGCTGCGCCACTTCCTGGCTGTGTGGCTATGGGTGTGTCGCTTACCTGCTCTGAACCTCATGTGAAAAGGGATGGTAGTGCCTCGTTGATATTATGAGTAATAAAAGGATATTATAGACAGATATACCTAACTCAGATAACACCTATAAATAATAATCTTGCTGGTAGGAATTCAGGTCCCTTTTGGAGGGACAGATAGGCCACAGCTGTTCCGTTTGGGATTATAGATGTGTTTAATTTTGCTCCAGATATTGGTGCCAGCCTCCTGAGCTTTGTCTAGAATTGAGCCCTGCATGGACTCTCCCCTTAAGCTGGCATGCAGAGGGTTGCTAAGTCTAGGGCTGTGGTTCAATTGGCTTGTCCCTTAACCCGGTTAATAGTGCCCTTGTCCCACTGACCTCCCCCTTGTGGCTCTCAGGGATCCTGGAGTTTTTCCACCACCAACTGAAGGACATCATCGAGTACGCAGAACTCAAGACGGATGTGTTCCAGAGCCTAAGGGAGGTGGGCAATGCCATCCTGTTCTGTCTCCTCATAGAGCAAGCTCTGGTAAGTCCTGAACCCACAGAAACCATGGTGTCTCCAAGTGGGCTCCCTTCACACATAACAGATGCCAAGGCTTCAGCCCTGACACGTATGCTTTCATTCCTGAAGGTCAGAAGGCCAGAGGGGGCAGAGCCTCTGGAGACACTCATACCTGGCTTCCAGCACTGGCCCCACCCCTCACTGGTTGAGCCCAGTCCTCAGAGCAGGTGGCCCGAGTTTTAATTGCCCTTTCTCTTGAAAGGCTCACTGCCAGCAAGCAATGCGCCGCAGGAAGAAGCGGCAGTAGCCAGCTGCTGCTGGCATTCTGTGTGTGCTTGGTGACCTAATGCAACAGGTTTGCATCTTGGTGAATGCAGAGGCAAAACAATCATAAACAAAGTGTGAAAGAATGCCAAGAGCTTGCTATCTGCAGCAGGCAAGGAGAGCGTGAGGTCATTTCTCGGTGAACCAAGCAAGCATGGGGACTTTATCCAGGGTACCTATGCATATTCATGCAGGTAGTCACACACTTAGGAGCATGCCCAGTTAAGGCCTGCTCCTGAATATACTTTGTTTAAGGTCATAATTTTAAAAGGTGTGTAAAGGATTTTTGCTTTTAATGTATACGAGTGTTTTGCCTACATGTATGTATATGTACCATATGTGTGCAGTACCTTCAGAGGTCAGAAGAGGACGTCAGAGCCCCTGAAACTGGAGTTATGGATGACTGTGAGCATCCTTGTATGTACTGAGAACTGAACCCATGTCCTCTGCAAGAGTAGTCAATGCTCTAACTGCTGAGTCATCTATCTAGTCCCTGTAAAGAATATTTTGAAAATTAATGTAATGGACAGAAGTGCCTCTGGGCATACTCAGTTGCACCATAAAGTTTTAGCAGAAAATACTTTGGCCGGGCAGTGGTGGCGCACGCCTTTAATCCCAGCACTTGGGAGGTAGAGGCAGGCGGATCTCTGTGAGTTCGAGGCCAGCCTGGTCTACAGAGCTAGTTCCAGGACAGGCTCCAAAGCCACAGAGAAACCCTGTCTCGAAAAACAAAAAAAAAAAAAAAAAAGAAAAAGAAAATACTTTGAAGGTGCAGGCCCCCAAAGGTGTCTGTGTGACTTAGTGTTGTTGTGTTGCCATGGAAATTATATTTATAATGTCAGTAGTGCTGTGAGGGGCAAGCACAGGGTCCAGAGAGAGAAAAAAACAGAACCAGTGTGGTATGTGTATAAACTGACGATGTGACTGCTCCGTGGTGTGGTTAAGGGGAAGGTTTCATTGTAGACATGAGAGCGAGAGCAACCAGAGGCATCTGGAAGAGTCCAGAGCAGACAGAGGAAGTAGTAGTCCGAACATGGCCCGCATACTAGACCTGACTATGAGAGAAGCAGGAAGAGAGCAGGGTGGGGCTACGTAGAGGAGGAGTGTGGGAGAGCAGAGACAGGAGGGACGGAGACAAAGAGAGCCCAGCCCAAATCACAGGGGATTTGGGGGAATGAGCAGCTGGGGAGTTTAGGTTAGGGAGGGGGTGAGAAGGGCTAGGATGCACTCTGAATGTATAACAGGTACTTGTGATACTGGGGGAGCCTGGACACCAGCATACACTTTGGAATGCTAATACGCACCACAGATAGCCGATGTCTCTTCTGCCTTTTGGAATTTCCTTTGGACTTGTCAGCATGGGGACTAAGGCAGGGCTTCCCTGCAGAGTATCCTGGAGATTGAGTGAGAACTTCATAACAGAAACTGTTGTAGGCCAAAGGCAGCCCTGCATGTTTAATTCTTATGACAAGTGGCAAAGGAATTACCTGCCATCTAGCTTAAAGGCTGAAGAGAGATGGTGTGTACAAGGTACAGGCAGCAGTTACAGTAGTAACACCCTGAGAGCTGACACGAGGGTGCCTGCCTACAAAGACACATCTCAGGAAGCCTAGGACCGGCCCTTTGCTGACGACTGGCTCATCTGCGTCCCTGGCCCTGTTGCACAGATGTGACATGCCTGGAGGCTACGCTCTCCATGTTCTTTCCCATACATTCCCCACATGTGGTGAACCCAGTCCTCAAGGTGTGTGGTGATCAGGGCAGTGGAAGGAAACAGGGGAAGCTACAGCTGGGGGAATGGAGGGATATGGGGATATGTAACTCTAGAGGTGCCATGGAACACACTCTGGGCATCTCCTTCATCTGCACAGAAAGTGTAGGTTACTAAGAGCTGACTCGCTGCCCAAGGCCCAAATAAGAGACGGGCATCTTTGTCTTTATTCGGGAGGGGAAGATGCGCAAAGATCTTACAAAAGGACAGCTGCTGCTATGGGGACACTTGCTGTGAACAGGGTAACAGCAGTAGGGATGCTGAAGAACTGGGGAGAATGCCCTGCTTCAGGAGGTAGAACTTGGTGTCGAGAAGGAGCAGAAAGGATCCAGGATGAACAAGCATTGAAAGGCTAAGGCAGGAACTGCAGCTGAGAGACAGCCAAGTGGCAGGTGACCTCTGGCCACAATACACCGGCTGAAGCTGCTGGAGGCTTATGGGCAGGAGAGAGAGGACCTGCCTTTTCAAAGGTCCTGTTGGCCACAGGGAGAAGAAGCAGCTGGACAGAGTGAAGGACAAGGACATGGCTATTTGCAGCCTGGGTCCATGGAAGAGAGAGGTGTGGGGTAGTGACATACACAGCCAAGGCGGAAACGAAAAGAGAGCGCTAACTGTGCGGGCTGCCGACTAAGAGCGGAGAGGATCGTCACTGGTGAGCCACAGTGTCTGTCCTCATCCTAATTTGGGGCTCTCAGACCCTCACCGCCTGCAGAAGCTATGAAATGGTCCTGTGGTGCCTCTTCTGTGAGAAGCAATTGTGTTCTCTTTCAAATGGACTCCGGAAACAGCTAATGGCTCCTCTTCCTGATACCAGGCCCTTTACACACTTCAGTGGGCCTGGGTTGCTATAGCAACATAGCCTTCAGAAGTCACAAGGATAAGTAATAAAAAAAATGTTCAGGGCCACAAGAGCATGAAGAGAGAGAAGAAGATGGGGTTGGCAGGGAGGACACGTGAGCCCCCCCTTACGGGAGGAGCTGTGGATGAGAGCCTCCATTCCGACCAGGAGGGCGTGAGATCATTACAGGCTAACCTTGGAGGAAAAAGCTTTCCCAGCTCCATCACTAAGGACGAAAGGACACTCGGGGTCTAAAGTCACCTGGCTGACTCTCCTAGCAGACACAACAGTGTGGAGAACATGTCAGCAACCCAGACAGACAAAAACACGGGTGTGTGTGTTCTGCCGTTGGTCCTGGGCAAAGTGGGCTGACACAGTCAGGAATCGTGCTCACCAAGGCTGCAGCCCCTGCTTTCTGCTTGGATCAATGGGGAGCTCTCCAGCTACGCAGTCCTGTGCTTGCTGGGCTGAAAGTAGAGCAGGAGAGTTCCAGAGCTTTTTTTAGCATAGAGAGTGGAAATAAAATATGAAGAGGTGTATCAGGTGTTCCCATTAAGAAGGCAAAGAAAGAGAGGAAGGATGGGGAAGGAATGAAAAGGAGGGGGAAGGGGAGGGAGGAAAAAAAGAAAAAGGGAAGGAGTTAGGGTTGAAGGGAGAGGGAACAGAAGGGAGGGAGAGGCAGAGGGAGGTTGGGGGGGGGAGGGAAGTCAAGGCCTTCCATAGAAGAGCTCTGTAACTGGACTGTCCATTCATCAAACAAGAGTTTTTCACCTTTAGCACAAGGCACAGTGAGAGAAGTTACATGTGTGAAATAAACAACCTACCAAATAGTACACTGAGGGATGAGTAGGAACTCACCAGGCTGAGTCTCTAGATCTCAGGAAAGAGCCACGGATTAGAGGTCAGTAGGGACACTTAGCCTTATCGAGCATGGCTGTATTCCCTCCCTGGAAATGGTACTGGCATGTTAGCATTGATCTAGAGACCAGATAAAACAGCTGCAGGGTATGAGAAGTCCCTTCCAGTGTCTCTGCTGTACCTTCTGCTTTCTCATGGATTTCGGCTCTCACTCGTCGTGACTTTCACCCTGATAGAGAAGCTGCACGGGTACATTCTCTTATTCTGTGCCTTTCTGAGGTGGCAGCGGTGACTAATGTCGGCTCTAATGTCAAGGGGTAGAGAATGTGCCTTTAAAAGAACGAATGGATCTTCTTCATTATATAAGCTTGTGGATCTCCAGGGTGGGGTATGATATGAGTACAAAGATGATGTACCTGGCTTTTCTCTTTTGGTGGGGCTGTGGCTGTGTGGTGTCTTCAAGGAACATGCACAGTCAGGCATGTAAATCGCAAGTGAATAGCTTGATCAAGCACTGAGTCCGTGTAACGCCCGCCAAGTCTAGAAGCAGAACAGTCTCCCTGCTGTAGGAGTTCTTCACGCCTCTTCTCCGCCACGATTCTGACGGCTGACCCCAGGGCTTAGTTTTATCTCTGAAGCTCATCTAAGTGGAATTATGCAGTATATTTTGCCGTTCTGTCTGATGCCTACCATCCAATGCTGTCTGTGCAGTTTGTATTGTAGGTGCTTCTCATTGTGTTTGTAGGTGAACTGAATAGTGTTCTAGAGTGACTGAGTGCTAATGGCTAATCTTTACTGTGTCAAGAAGCACCTAGCAGGCAAATGAAGCACACCCACCGGATATATCTGTGAAGGACATTTTCAAAAAGACTTAACTAGAGGGACAGCAGGAAATGACTCATCCCGAATGGAAATGGCATCATGCCATCGGTTGGGGATGTGGGTGGGGATAAAGGGAGGGAATGTGGGGTTGGAGAAATGGCTCAGTAGTTAAGGACACTTGCTGTTCTTGCAGAGGATTCAAGTTTAATTCCCATCACCCACATGAATTATCTGTAACTCTAGTTCTAAGGTATCTGGCACCCTCTTCTGGCCTTTGCAGGCACTGCATGCAAATGATACACATACATACATGCAGGTAAACACTCAAACACTTTTAAAAAAATCTTTTTAAGAATAAAGGAAGAAGCCCCAATGCAGGCACGTTCTCTCTCTGCTCTCTGTCATATACAGGCTTCTCTGCCTTGCCACCCCACCCCCTGTCATGATGAGCTGAGACCTGAGACTGTGGACCAAACGAAACCTTCCTTCCTTCACGTCATAGGGTATTTTGTCACTAACAAAGTGGGCACTGGGGCTGCAGACGGTGGCTTACTGTCCTGGATTAGATATGGTGAATATAGGATGAGGCTTTTGATATGAATTGCTATCATTAAGTAAACAGTTGAATTTATTCACAGCCATTCTAGGTGTGTCTCAGCATCTCAATTAGGGTTTTGGTTGATCTAAGGGTACCAGGCCCTTGCTGTGTGTGGTTGGGCATCTGTGCCCCTCTTAGGTAAAGTGCCCTTAGGCTGCTTACGTCTTAGTTGGTTTCTTCATCAGTTTGCCGGTGCTGTTTACATTATATCAATCTATGCATAGTAGATATATCATAATTGGCTGTAATTGAAGAGTTGTTCCTAAGGGTTGATATATTTCATCAGTTTCCCCTTTTATGGTTGGTTTAGTCTGTCAGGCTGAAACAAACCACTGAATATATTATCTGGAATTCACACTGTGTGTAGAAGAAGGTAGAAATTCAATTCTGTTTATTTTCAGATTGAAATAATGTCTTCCTTCTAGGTGGCGTTTGAGGCAGTCTCAGGTCTCAAAGCTGAAATCCTCCTGCCTCAGCCTCCTCTGTGCTGAGATTACAGGCATATGTCACCATAGCCAACTTGATTGTCTATCAAGTACTTGCTGATACTTGGTCGGTAGGCTCTTAACAGCTGGTGACTGACTCTAATCTGTTTCCGTTGTCATCTCCGAGCCTTGGTGATTCCCTTTTCCCCAATGGCCACTTTGTGATTTCCACGCTCTTATTCACACTGTGTGTTTCTTTGAAACATCAGCCAGTTGTGTGTTATGTCCACACTCCCATACATGTGAAACACAGAAGACTCCTCCCCCTTCCCCTGCACACACACAGGCTCTGAGATAGCCACCCCACTTACCTTACATCTGTTGCTTATTTCTGTCTTTACAGTGCTGTTGGACACAGCCACAACAGACACAGTCTGTTGCTGAGAGCATCATTCCAAACCTCTAAATCAGACATGGGTCAGGTTCTTAGACTCAGCCCTGCTGACCAGAAGACCAGATAATCCCTTGTAGGTCTGTTCTGTGCCTTAGAAGACGCTGAGCAGCATTTCTGGACTCTGTCCACTAGGTGGCAGTAGTATCCTCTTCAGATAAACCGATGGCTCCAGATTGTGCCTGACTCCATTGAGAGTCCCTCATCTAGGGCAACTTCGCATTTTGCAGATGGTGAAACTAGACATTGCCAGACAATTTTACAAAATGGTTAATTTTTATTCTCACTTAGCCAGGTTAGGGAGTTTTGATTAACGATGCGACTCTGTAATCAGACCTTTTGAATTGATGTCTTTTGATAAAACATTATGGTTCCGAGGGTGCCAATTTCCCCAGGGTTACGGCTATCACAAGAGATAGGGTGAGAGCCATGTGTGTTTCAGAGTGCAGAGCCACACATTGAGGGACAGGGACATGCACACAGCCAAGCTGGTTAAGGTTGAGCTATAGCAGCTGGGTGGCTAACAACTTTGCATTCTGCAGCCGAGTGACCCAGCCCGCATCTGACCTTCTGCCTCTCACTTCTACTTCATAGTGACTTTTCTCTTTTTTCCCCTCAATGGACAATTGAAGTACATTCTGTCGGAAAACCCGGACAGCAGAAATCTAAGCAAAAGTCACACAGTTGCTGTGTTAAGATAGCCCCTGCTCACGTCCTGAAAGATAGTCTTCCGGATTTTTATATGCTAGCCTTTCTTCTATAAAATTGGCTGTTCTGTTAGCTTTAAAAGTCTGGTGAGCCAAGCTTAGAAGAGTGGTGGGACCGGCAATGAGAGAAGAGGGGCTTCAACTTCTATTTACATTCTCAGTCCTTCCTATGTGTTTATTGCAGTCAACAGTTATATCTTCCTTAAAAGGAAACATTTGCACACATAAATGTATATTATCTAGAGGGAGGGGGAGTTAAGGTGCACGGAAGTTAGAAAGGTATCGACACGGGCTGGTTCCAGATGAAGACTTCACCCTGCAGGTTGTCAAAAGGGAAGTGTTGATGTTATTAGCAAAGAGAACACGGCTTTGTAGGCCATGGTGTCTTGGCTACAGGTCTTTCCCAGTTGATCAAATATGAATCTGTTCTGATCCAGGATAACGATTCAAGTATTTCCTTGACAGCCAAATGTATGAGGTTGGGGGGCAGTGGTAGGTGGGTGTCGTCTGTGCTGTTATTCAGCAGAGGTCGGGGAGAAAACAGCGCCCATGCTGCAACCTACCCCGGAGAGAAGAATTACATGCAGATGGATTTAGCTTGCACTGCAGAGAGCTGCTGGGTCCCAGAAGCCTGTGCAGCAGAGACGGATGTGGCAGGTCCTGGGTGGGCTTTGCCCTGCAGATGCAGGCTCAGATGAGCACTGTAACATGGCTGATACTTCCCATGCCGAGGGTCGTGGTGGGCGCGGGAAGCCCGATTTCTGGCCTGCCCCAGGGACCCTTCAGGAAACACTCACACTAACAACCTACATGTCCATATAAGGGAATGTTTAGAGCTTGTGCTTGCTGGCTAGGCCTGGCCCCGAGCCCCCTTCCCCCTTCATACCAGGAAACCAGAGTCCAGACGGGGTGGGGGGAGGCGCTTGCCCTCCTTTGCTAAGCCGGCTCTTCTAGCATACTTGACAAAGACAGACACCTAATACATGAGTGGAATTTGTGTTTTTATTGCCTTAAGCCTTAAAGCCAAATGTTACTTAAGAAAACACTCTTTTGAGATTGGTCAGCTGAAAATGGTCATTTTTCTCTGAAGAACAGAGTTTAGTAGAGTCAAACGCTATTTTCCCCATGAATCTGTCATCCTTAGGGTAGCAGGATCTTTTTCAACGGAAGCACAGTGAATCTTTATAATACCCTTTCGCCAAGAGAAGCCAAGTCCCCCACCTCAAAGACTCAGCATATTGCGAACATACTGGGGTGCGGTGTTTGGCAACAGTCCTCCCGGCCCCTCAATCTTAAATGAAGTGTAATAGGAAAAGAAAAGTTCGAAGCAGAAAGCAGCACAAAATTATCAGCCAGACCCTTTGAAGGCTTTTGATGTGGGTTCCTTACAGTAAGTCATTTTTGCATCCCGACTCCAAAAGCCTGTTCACTTTCACTTGGCTCTGCTGACAGTGAAGAATTGTACAGTAGGCCTGGGTCCTAAGCTCTCTAGCGGCTGCTTCCCTCCCTGTGATGCATCAGTGGCTGTCACAGGAGTGGTAACGTTAACATGACTCTTGGTCCAGGCAGATGGCACTGAATAGCGGCTCCACTCATCAGCTGCACCCCGAGCAGCTTCTGCAGAAGCAGAATGGCCACACTGCAGTTCCTGTGTTAGGCAGCAGTGAAGCTGCTTCTTCAGAGACAGGGTTTGGCTATGTGAGCAGGGCTGCTCCCAAACTCCTCATGCTTCCCAGCTCAAATATACAGGCGTTGCCACTGGTCCTTGTGAAGAAATGTAAACATTTCTCCTGGTGAAGTGGCTTCTCACTTTAGAAAACTCATCCTGGAGGCTAGGGCAGTGGGTCCTTGGGTAAGGTTCTTGTGGGATAAGTGTGAAGACCTGGGTTCAGATCCCCAGAACCCGGATACATTAATGCACATCCGTTAACCCCGGAGCCCAGATACAGTAACGCACATCCATTAGCCCCAGAGCCCAGATGCAGTAATGCACATCCGTTAGCCCCAGTGCTTCCGCAGCAAGATGGGAAGTAGAGATGGAGGGTCCCTGGAGGTTCACAGGCGCAGCCCGCCTGGTGTGTACAGCAGCCAACAAAAGTCAATGTCTAAGGCTGAAGAGTGAGGATCAACCTCCGAGGTTGTCCTCTGGCCTCCACCCATGCACCATCACACACACAAATACACATGTACACACACAAGAGACTTTTTTAGTTCATCATGGTTAAAAACGCTGTAAAGCTATTTTAGGGACAAATGAGACTCTGTGTGATTACATATTCTATGTTGCTGAGAAGTTTGTACTGTGAGCTGCTCTCAGTACTCAGTATTAACAATAATTATGCAGCCATATGACCTAGCTCTTAGGAGCCTCATGCTTAGACAGCTAAGGCTGAAATTACTCAGTGTCGTCAATGTTCCTTCAAATGATTCAGAACAGTTACGGCCACCGTGACAAAATATCCACTGGTACTTTCCAAGGAAGGTCATGCAAAGCTGGAGGAGGGGAAAGAAAACCGACCAGGGACCAAAACAGTTAGGAAAAGCAGTCACGGTCGTTACAGCACAGGAAGAAGCAAAGTTCCGAAAGGGTATGTTTCTCCAGCTACCTCCGCTGCATGGGAGGATGACTTCGGTAACACGTGCCCCGAAGCTGCTGCTTCTATCTCTTTTATAAAATCGGGGCCTCTGCTAGCGCTGACCTCTGCCCTAACCCCCTGTTTGATTCACCATCTGGAACTGTCATTTCAAGACCAAGAAAATTCTAATGCACATGGGAAGTTCTTCAATCCAGATTAGAAAGAGAACATGTGGGACCTGCAGGTAGTCTTGGGAGAGCATCCCGGTGGCCTCCTCCCTTCTCCCAGTAGTCACAGCTAGAGGACTTGCCTTCCATTTCAGGGGCTTTTAGGGGGAAAAACAAAAACACAAAACAACACAATGCTTTCTCATTGTGCTCAGTATGGGAGGTTTATGTCAAACGTAATTTCTTTGAGGGCCACTCCTTTCCATGATAGAGCTGAGGCAGGAACATGCAAAAAGAGGACTTTTCTGAGCCAGATGTGGCAGCACACACCTGTAATCCTAGCACGTGGGAAGTAGCTGCAGAAGAAGTCAAAGTTCAAGGTCATCTTTGGTTATGTATTGCGTTGAATTTGGTTACGCGTAGCTACTTGAGACTCAGTAACCCAGGGAAAGTGAGGGGGTGGTGACTGGCAGGTTGAATGTTAGGGCACGCAATGGCACAGCCAGTTTCTCCATGGGACACCAAAGGGATCTGCATACAATTACCATCAGTCCTGTTGCTCTAGTTAAAACTGCCAGGGAGTTTCTCACTGTAGAGAAAGTCAGACTCTCAGCTCTGATCCACTGCTCCACCAGCCTGCCCTCATCGCCCTCCTCCCTCCGCTACCCAGTCCGGACCTGTGGCTGAGTCTGCGGGTGAAGATGTGGCCGTATAAACTGAGGTACATTGTCAGGTCTCACTGTCCTTGACGTCCACCAGCTGCATCATGTCTCTGTCACCCCCACCACCACGATCCACGGGCATCTCTTCCAGGAACTTAGCAGCACAGTGTCTAATTCTGTTAGTGACTCACTCCTGGTCCGAAATGCCCTGACCACCAGTGGCCCCGTTGGCACGCACAGATTGCTGTGCCCTCATGTATACCCCTAATGGAGGACTCACAGAATTCCCCACCCGCTGTGTCTTCCACTGTGCTTAGAAGGACCATGTGTCAGGTCTGAGTCACCCCCTGCTCCTTCTCCAGCACCTACTACTCTGTGAATGATCTCTGCTCAGCCTCCATCCTAGCGGCCAGTGTGTGGAGCCTCATTTCATCTCTAGATGGCATTGCCCTTCTGTCGTCGACATTCTTCTCACTGATTTCTCATGTCAGACGAAATTTCAGTCCCGGGCCTGGTGGTCCCTCTGAGAAGATCCTCTGTCAGTGTTTGCCGGGATCATCGCTTGGCTTCTGCACCAGAAGTGCAGACTGTGGCTGGACAGTTCATTCTGCAACTCAGTGGGGCCCTGAATAAATGGGAGCCATAGAGAATGATGTGTGAACCGGAGTGGCTTGGGAAGTTCCTAGAAGGTCAAAGTTGAAAGTGGATCTTTGGAGAGGTGGATAAGATTGGCTGGAGAACTCTGTGGACATCAGGAAGGGGGATCACTGACCATGGGAGGGGGTGCATCATGACCATGTGGTATTGCACCAGCAGATCCATAAAAATGCATTGCCTACAGTGATGATATTTACACAAATTTAGGATAGAGGTGACTTCTGGGAAGAGTGATATTATTTCCTGCTTATTTGACTAAAAGGTGGTTTAAGACCTGTCATTCCCTGTGTGGGTAGGTGGGGGAATGGGCGGGCACATACACATACACACACACACACACACACACATTCATGTGCCCATGCCTGTGGAAGCCGTAAGACAAACTTAGATACTGTCCCTCAGGCACTACCCACGTTTTGTTGTTGTTAAATAGAGTCTCTCCCTAGCCTGATACTCACCAGCTAAACGAGGCTGGCCAGGCATACTTCTGACACCACCTTCTCCAAACTGGGATTGCAGGCACACTGCTATTCCGGGGGGGGGGGGAGGGTCAGAATCAGGTCCTCATGGTCGTACAGCAAGCACTTGACCCACTGAGCCACCGTCCTATTCTTCTTTCAGCTACAGATGAAAATAATAGTTCTCTGTACATTTAAAGGAAGCTGACTAATGCCCAGAAATCAATTAGCTGTGTGCTCCTCCCAGGCATGGGTAAGGCTGAAATGTTTCTTGGGTGGTTCGATTCGAAGTGAGTTTTCTGGTTTTGATAATTTAGTGTATTTTCTTTATGTGTATGTGGGGGGACTGGTCTCTGGGGCTTTGGTTTCCCTCTGGATATCTGAGGCTTGCTTGTAGTTTTTAAACTCCTTGTAATTCTGGAGGGCGGGAGGTCCACAGAAGAGGTGTTATCACTGCTGCTGTCTTCTGCTGGCAGGACCCTGCAGTTCTGAGGTGACAGAGATGATCATACGGTGAAGGGACCTATGATCCTACAAGAGACAAAGCTCTCTAGATGACCCGTTGGCTCATTAATCTACAATAGTTTAATTGCCTCCACATACCCTTAACTGAGGACTGATGATTACGTTTCAACACAGGCTCTGTTGGAAGTTCATAATGCTGTCCTCTGAGCTGAGGTTATGTGGACTGCCACACAACTATGAGGATGAAGGGAGGTGGCCTGGGTCTAAATGCCAGCCTCACTGCTGTGTCACCAACTGCCTCAGTATCCTCCCCCCACAGGATGGCGGCAGTAAGACCTACTGTACAGAGGTATTGAGAGCAGACAGTTGGAGGCCCCTGGACATTGTCAGCATCCAGGAAATGTTCAGTTAGTTCCTATTGCCTCGGCCTCCCTGAAGAACAGGGCGATTGTACTGTGGTAGGCTCCCTGTTCTAGCCAAATACCCTCGGGGGACTGTTGACTCCACCGCCTGCATCTTGTTCTGTTTAAATCACTCTTCATTTCATGTGATGATGAATCAAACAATACAAATTTATGACAAGCACCTCTCCCAATCTCATGCTCAGTCCCCAACGTGGCCTAAATCATGGCCATTTCCACTTCGGCTGTCCTCTCCATAACACTTAATAGAAGATGACCTGTCCTAACAGTGACTTAATGGGCTATTTAGGGACAGTCTGGTTAGAAAGATGAATCTCTAGCTCACTGCTGTCATTCCTGACTTCCCCTCCCACTCTTCCCTGTGATCGTGGTGAATGTACCAACCTCCATCAGCTTCTTTCAGAAGTAGGATTTGGATGTCAGTTATTCCAAGAAACCTCTGAGACTAAGGAAGGTGACACTCCCCAGTGTCACTGCCTCTTGCTTCTGACAGCTGCACGCTTGTGTTATAAGAGCAATGTGGTACTTTTTAACTTATATTTTGTTCTGCATCAGTGATTTGCCCCTAAGTGTATTCTAAAACAAAATCAACTACTTGCTCCACACCCTACTCAAACATCTTTCCAGACCAAGCCTAGGACCCGCCATCTTCTCAGGAGCAGGATGCCAGAGGCTGTTGATTTTAAAATTAACTATTAGTTGCTTCAGAGGTTTTTTTTCAGTGTAGTTTTCAGAGTATTATACAGTTGATGTAGAAGATGTAGTGATTATACATATAGGTTTTTTAAAAAAAGGAAGGCGAGTAGGGAAAAAATGTAAAATACCTGGAAACTCCACCATATGAAGCATTTGTTAAACATATTTCATAGTTCAGATCAAAGAGAACTTATTTCCATAACTTATAATTAAGAATTTATTTCCATCATTAATAAAGAGAAACTTCCAGGCCTACATAGGAAGACCTGGACTCAGGGAGATTCTAATACGTCTCCCATCCCTCCCATCCCTGCACCTCCAGCTTTTTTAAAAAGTTCTTTAAAATGGGGTCTCCTGTAGTCCATATCAGCCTCATACTAGCCATCTAGCCAAGGATGACCTCACCCATAATCCTCCTGCCTCCACCTCCCAAGCACTAGGATGCTAGGCCAGCCCTCTGTTACCTAAGCTATATCCCCAGGCCCTGAACCTTCAGCTTTATTCTGTGTGAGTATTGATCATTTACTATATACCCAGCACCGTGCTCATCTTTGGAGGCACAGTGGAAAATACACTAAAAATATATGAAGGGAGGTTGTCTCTACTTTATGAAAGTTGGATTCCAGTGAGAGGTAGGTATGCATCAGTCACATGGAATAGAAAACACAGACAGCTCTGGGGAAAGTGGTTCTTAAAGGATGTTTAACAATGGCACATGCATTGTAGGGGTGCAGGGTTGGGAGCTCACAGAGGAGTCCTTCAGGGGGTGGGGGTGGAACTGAAGCTGAAGGCAGGACATTCACTAAGCGGAGGAGTCAGAGGAGAGAGGTAGGTTCAGGAGCACGCTGGAAAAGAAAGCAGATTTTCTCTGATGGATAGGTAGGGCTACAGAGCCAGGCCCACTGCAGGGCGGGCTTCACAGGCTGAGAAAGGACCCTGTCCAGTGCAGAGTGGCCTGGTGGGCTCCTCTTAGATGCTTTGAGATCCTAATCAGAGGAGCAGGAAACCAGCCATCAGCCCAGGCTCCACAATGGAAGCTTGTTCTGTCCGTCACACAGGCCTTTGTCTGTGCCCGATGCCTGTTTCTATCTGTGGCAATGACCTCAGCTAATGACCAGCAAACAAGTACCTCCCACACAAGGTGTGCAGCCACCTCATTATGCAAATGGCTATTTAGTTCCTCCTCTGGGATGTTCCTGCCTCTCCCAGAAGGCTGCCTCCCCACCTGCTTTCTCACCTTCCTAGCCTGCACAGCACTGCACAGAAGACATGCAAGGACACCCACATCCAAGAGTCCCTTGTCCTCTAGTCTGCAAACTTGGGGAAGAGGGGGCTTCAAAGTGGGAAAAGGTAATGCCTTCATCTCCCTCAAAGAATCAAAGTTCACCATGTAAAATGAACTGAGCTTCTGCGTTGCTCCTTTAGAGCCTTCTTGTCCTCTGAGCTCTCAGGTGGCTCCCAAGATCAGTTTATCCACATGAATGGAGAACTTGATGGTTCAGGCAGCGGACCACTTTCTGGTAACGAGGCGTGCCGAAGGGCCAAGGAACTTTTTGTAAGAAAGACAAGACTGTGTGATGTGTTCTTGCAATCACTTAAATAGCTGCTCTCTATACTTAGAATGGAATCTGCACTTAAACCATGCCATTAAGGCCTCACGTGATGTCATTGCTCCCCTGACCTTTAGGACCTCTTACAGTGTGTACCACAAATCTTTGTGACTCTGTCCCAGTGTGGTCACTGCCCGCAGCCTCTGCACTGGAATACTCTTACCTAAACCTATATGGCTTGCTTCCCCCATGCCTAGTGACCCAAATTAACTCTTGCCTCCTCCTCTGTTCCTCTCGTGGGCAATCACTCTCTGGAATTTTCTTTGTGTTCATAAGCCTCTGCAGGAATTTAAATAGCATGAGAACAGAGATCTTGTCTAACTTGTTCAACATCATATCTGCATAGCCTAGAACTGTGCCTGGTGTTGAATGCATATCTGCTGGGTGAATGGGTGAGTGGACGGCAGTCTTCTCATGCTTGCGTTCCTATCAGGTGGACACAGGGCTTCGTTTTTTCATGTGTGGTAACATTTACCCCACTGAAGTGATTACTGATAAATTATCGTATAAAAGCATTTAATCGTAAGTCATCACCAGGACTAAGATACAAACAGAGGCACTCCATCGTGGCCCTGAAGGAGTAATAGTGTTATAGTAGCCACCGAGGAAAGAGTTAAGAGACATGAGTCCAGAGAACACAGGTCAGCTACACTTGAGAGGAAGGCATGAGGGAGACAATGTCCATGTGCCATTCCAGGAGCAAAGCCAGGCAGAGGACGAGGGAAGACGGTCCAACCTTAGAGGTACAAACAAGGTAGTAGCTGAGTGAGGACTCCAGCCAGGGGCCGAGTATCCAAGCCTGGATGGAAGCACAGGTTTAGTAAACTGTAGGTACCTAGTATTATCAAGTGTTGGGAGCATGTGAGGTAAATACGTAAGCGGAAAGAAAACCAGTATTCAAGGGCTAGTCACAAGCATTACCTGCAGGGATGCTGAAGGGAGCCATGGAAGGGATGTGAACTGATACCGTTTTCAGGAGGGTATTCCAGGGTCCCCTCTCACTGCTGCTCTTCAGATGCCCTGGATGGGAGAGCTCCATCCATCCCTGGGGTGGAGGAAGCCTGTTGGCAGGGGCCACTCGTTCGTTCCTGGCTGTTCAGTCCCGAAATAGTCACACAGAAACTATATGATTTGCAATACTGTTTGGCCAATAGCTTAAGCATATTTCTAGCTAGCTCTTATATCCTAAACTAACCCATCTCCATTAACCTGTGTTAAAGTTAACCTTCCTTGGGCTGGAGAGATGGCTCAGTGGTTAAGAACACTGGCTGCTCTTCCAGAGGTCATGAGTTCGATTCCCAGCAACCACATGGTGGCTCACAACCATCTGTAATGAGATCTGGCGCCCTCTTCTGGCGTGCGGGCATACACTGAGGCAGAATGTTGTATACATAATAAATAAATAAATCTTAAAAAAAAAAACGTTTCATTTAGACAAAAAAGGGAGGTGATGTGGGAAGTCCTTCTGTATACTATTGCTCTTATTGGTTAATAAATAAAGAAGCTGCTTTTGGCCAATGGCTTAACAGAATATAGCCAGGCTGGAAAAGATATATACAGAGAGTAGGCAGAGTCAATGAGAAGCTATGTAGCCCAGCCAGATACAGAGATTGGACAGAACTTTACCCGGTAAGCCACAGCCACGTGACAATACACAGATTATGTACAAACTACTACACTTGGCTTTTGACGTGTGTGCTGGAATAAAACTCAGGTCAAGCGCTTTACCTGCTGGGCATCTTCCCCACCCCACACCCTACTGTGACCTTGTTATCTTCTTTAATCCTATAGAGCTCATCACCAACCATATGAAGTCTGGTAGCCCTCAGCTTTGTCTGGTTCCTCTAACATTCATTCACCTTAAGTGAATTCATCAAAGTCCTTCTAAGAGGACAGTAAAGATGTGTAGAGCTCTCTTTTCGTGACTTGGGACTGGGCCATAGCTTATGAGTCCTCTCGGTACTCACAACAGCCCATTGCACTGCATTCTGATCTCATCCGCACTTTGAAGATAAATAGACCCCGAGAAGCCAATAAGTTACCAGGGTCACACTGCCAATAAAGGGAACACCCAGAGCTTGAGCAGGAGAGCCAGCAGAACCGACGTCAAGATTTTCCGAATGAAATTCTTCTAATTTAAGGTGAAAACTGTTCTCTCTTTCTCTCCCCCTCTGTCTCTGCAGTCTCAGGAGGAAGTCTGTGATCTGCTTCATGCTGCTCCCTTCCAGAACATCCTGCCCAGAGTGTATATCAAAGGTAATAAACCACCAGCAGCAGAGACAGCCCTCTTGCATTCGAATTAACACTCACTTAAGAAAATACAGTACTGTGTAAGTATGTACACACATGTGGGATAGGATGCACATGGAACCCAGGACAACCTCAGGTGTCATCTTTACCTTCCAGTTTGTTTGAAACAGGGTCTCACTGTGTGTGCCAGGCTAGCTGACCTGCAGGCGTCTAGGAAATCTCCTGCCCCTACCTCCCGTCTTTGCTGTGGGAGTGCTGGAATTACAGGTGCATGCTTCTTTGTCCAGCTTTTAGATGGTTCTGGAGACTTGAACTCAGGTCCTCACACTTCCCCAGCCCTGTCTGTGTGCATATCCTAATCCCAGTCAGCTCAGACTGCAGTCATCCAGGAAGGAGTTTAATGTTTTGGATGCCTGTGGAATCATTAAGGGATTAGAGATGGCACTGCAGGCATTGCTCCTTCGAAGCGAGACTTACTCTGTCACTCAATCTAGCCTCGGTTCAAACTCCTTGAGTGACAGGGAGCTCACTGTGTCATGAGACAGATACTTCTGTTATTGGTCCAAAGTCACAGGGGAATAATCTCTTCCCATCACAGTCTCCAGAACCAAGGAAGAAGGGCTGCACACTCCATCCAAGTTTGGGGACATAGTGACAGCATCAGGTCCTCTGAGAAGTCGTCCTGCCCTGGTCACAGAGTCATTTTCTGTTCCTTCTGCAGAGGGGGAGCGCTTGGAAGTCCGGATGAAGCGCCTGGAAGCCAAGTACGCCCCACTTCACCTGGTCCCCCTGATAGAACGGCTGGGAACGCCTCAGGTACAAACCATATATCATGGGCGTAAGGACCCCAAGAATGGAACATTTGGGGCTCAACCTCCCCATTTTACAGATAGGGAATCTAAGGCACAGAGAAGGGGTGAGCATGCCCAAGACCATAAAACTGGAGCAGGCTAGGATGAGGTTTCCTCTCAGGCTTGAGTTCTTTCTTCTCCCAGGGTCATGAGTTGTGCTAAGAAAGAAGGAAGAATACTTAAAGCAATACTCATCACAACCCTGCCAGGTTCCAAGAATTCTGCAGCACTGTGTATCAAAATTAAAAGCCCACACTTCCCATCTAGGTATTTTTCTCGAGAAACTCAAAATCATGAGAAGCTGTGGTCACGTGGTTTGTTGGCTGAGGTGTTAGCTCAGTAGAATGTGGCATTTTATGTGAGCGCTCTGGATGTGAGGATGCAGCATTACTAAATGCATAATAATGGAAAGGAAGAATTAAATCTAAGTGCATCAATCAGTGTGGCTAAATCTTAAATTCAAGTTACATTTCACATAGGGTTTTTAAAAACCTGCACCTACCAAGAACATGTAAGTAAAATATCCCCTGAAAACTCCTGGAATGTTCCAAACCTAATTTTTGTAGTTATGGTTTCTATTGCTGCAACAAAACACCCTGAGCAAAAGCAAGTTGGGGAGGAAAGGTTTATTTGGCTTACACTTCCACATCATTGTTCATCATTAAAGGAAGTCAGGGCAGGAACCTGGAAGCAGGAACTGATGCAGAGGCCATGGACGGTGCTGCTTACTGGCTTGCTACCCATGACTTGCTCAGCCTACTTTCTTATCAAACTCAGGACCACCAGCACAGGGATGGCCCAACCCACAATGGACTGGGCTCTCCCCCACCGGTCACTAAGAAAATACCCTTATAAGAGGCATTTTTCTCAACTGAAGTTTCCACCTTTCTGATGGCTTTTCTATCGACAGAAAACCTTCCAGCACACCAGTTCAGCCTGGTAAATTCTGAAGAAAGATGGAGATAGGAACTAGGTGGGAAGGTGCAGAATCAAAGACAATTTGAGTTTTAGCTATAATGTTCTAATATCATCAGAGCTGCAGGGGCTCATGTTGAATCTGTAAAAATTAACTTGAAAAATGGTGCCAGTTCCTTTATCCAATTCAATGTCCACAGGAAGATTCCTGCCTTCAGAGCTCTTAGATTCTGTACGGAGGCAGGACAGACGAGAAATGGGGGAAGAAGCACAAAAATGTCTATTTCTGTGTCAAGTGGATTTCAGTGAGCCTCCCATTGGGAGGTAAGCAGGGGGTGAGGTGGCACAGGACTGTTAAGGATGACCCAGCTGCTTTGTGTTGCTGGCCACACTGACTACTATAGCGGTTCAGGATTTAAAGCCACCCTTAGACTCACGTTCCCTGCTGGGATATCAAAGTGGTCAGAAGAACCCACACTCTCAGCAGAGGGCAAGAGGTAGCCACTCTCCCAGTGCCAAGCCCCATCTGCACAGGTGTCAAACTGAGAAGCCACCCACATCAGACTCCCACAGTGACTAACTCTAGGAGGAGGTTTGGGTCTTTGGTTCATGGCAGAGAATTTGGACACTGGAGAGAGTCTTCCCACTTTTTTGGCAGCAGAAGTTAAACAGAGGAAATTCTCTAAGACGATTTCCTTTTAGGGAGAAATCCCCCAAGCCAGTGGCATGCTGGCGTGCCTGCTGCTTGCAGGGTGTCATCCTGCAAGAATCCAGCTTTGTGAGCCTGGGGGCTTGGCATGTGTTTCCACTCATGGCTGTGCATTCCTTCGCCATTCTGTGAACACCATTTCCTTGGGACTGACAGAAATCCCAGTTTATCCAGTGTTGAATATTTAACAAACAGGAGCCTAGTGAGAGAGGCTCTGCACTCCAGTCAGATCAACCTGAATGTAGAATTGGGGGTTACTAGGGACTAGGAAAGGAGGGTGGAGGAAAGATTGTAGGGTAGGATCTAGGTACATGTGTGTAGATAATATGTGGAAAAGAAGACTAAATTAAAAAGTAAAACTTGGGGACAGTGAGATACTCAATGGATAAAGGCACTTGCTACCAAGCTTGCCAGGCTGAGTTTTATCCCAGGAAGAAATGATTCATGCAAGTTGTCTTCTGGACTCTATATATGTGCCAACCACACATGTGCACACACACTAAATGTATACATACATACATAATACTAAATACAACTTCATCAACCCATAGGCCAAAGAAATGCTAACAAGTTGTGAACACTGAAGCTGGCCACTAGGTCTTCTCTGCCACTAGGATCTTGTGTGATATCTGGGTCAGTGACAGGAAACGGTTGTGGCAGATTTAAACCAGAGAGGTCTGAGCAGTGTGGCGTTTGCATTTGTTTCTGAAAAAAAGCTGAGGTGACCTAGTTTTCAGCCAGCACCATTGTCCTAGCTCTACCCTGAACTGTCACATAATCTCACACAAAACATTTTATTTTCTTGCCTTTATTTTCCCATCTGTGAAACAGGATGGTAGCTGTTTCACCTCCTTAGCTGGCCTGCAGTTTTAAAATTAGTGTCTTTTAGACTGTGTTATGCCATTGGCAGCTGGGGAGATAATTTCCAGGTTGGCAAAGGGTCGAGGCACTCACAGGGAAGGAAGGTGCCTTCGCTGATATTCCACTTGGTAAAAATCCTTGTGTGCCTGTTTTCTCCCCCAGAGTCTCACTGTAGCTGTGCATCCCTGTTCTCTGAGTTCTCCCGCACTTTCAGGGCTCGGCCTTTGGAACGTTACAGAGGAAACAGCAGGAAAGCCTGACCTCATTGATACATGCAGAAAAGTTAACAAATTCACACACACACACACACAATGCGGTAGAGTCTGCATTTCTTTACTGTTCAAGAATAAATCAGAATTCCAAAAGATGCAAAGGGCCAAAGGAAAGAATACTGAGAAGTTATGCATGTGATCAGGTGTTTCATGTAAAAGCTAATTTTAAGCACCATCCTCCATGCAAGAGAACAAGGCACAGACTGGCCATGTCTGCATCAAGCACTAGATAGGCTTTTTTTTTTTAATGTAAAAAGAAAATCAGGGTAGACTGGTCATTCACTGAGCGAAGTGCTTTCCAGCAAAACATGAAGACCGGTGTTCAGATTCCCAGTAGCCACATAAAAGCCACAGGTGGTGCACACCTGTCACCCCAGCAATAGAGGAGGGGACAGGCAGCCCTCAGGGGCTTCCTGGCAGCCAGTTTAGCCAATACAGTGAGCTTCTGGTTCAGTGACAGCTCCTATCTCAAAAAATAAGCAAAGAAATCAGATAAAGATACCCAAAACTATAGCCAGGCAGTAGTGGCACATACCTTTAATCTCAGCACTTGGGTGGCAGAGGCAGGTGGATCACTGAGTTTGAGGCCAGCCTGTTCAAGAGAGTAAATTCCAGGACAGCTAGGGCTGCACAGAGAAGTCCTGTCTTGAAAAAACAATTAACAACAAAAATGTACCCAAAGTTGACCTCTGACCTCCACATGCACACACACAGGCAAAGCACACTTGCACACACAAAATGATATACCAGAAAAAGGCAAAAACAAAAGCTCACATTTAAAAAAAATGCCACCAAACAGAAACATTACCAGCAATTTGAAATACCTGCAAGGTCAGGGTAGCTTTCATTGTGTCCTTTGTTAATGGCCTTTCTCTTCAGAAGCACATTGGCTAGTCCGGTGGGAGGACAGGAATGCATTTCACCTGGGAAGTTATCAGGGCAACTTTCTTGAGACTCACTATCACATAGCAAAGGCCTTGTTAAAGTAATCACATGCCCTGACCGCCTCTAATTCTAGGGCTTGTCATCCAGCAGCATGACAGGTGACAGTGCCCACAGAATGTTACGTGTACAGGCAGTTGCTTTAGGATGCCCCCCCCAACACTGAAGATCTGTGAACAACTGAAAATAACCAGCAAGGGTAGAGGACCGAATACATTTATCAGAGGCTGTTTTTAGATAGTCCTCTAAAATCCATGGCACTGAATGTATTATGGAAATGAGTTTTTAAATTAGAGATGTGCTAGATGAAAATATGATAGTGATAATCTGGTATATACATGCATGTATACATATTCATATATCTGTATTTTAAGACAGATTATCACTGGGATAAGTAGAATATTATCTTTCTTACATGTTATTTAAATTTTTCCTCCAAATTTTACCCAGTGAATGCATATGACTTTTATGGTTCACAGAAAGAAAGGGAAAGGCGAAAACTTCAGAGAAAGGGGAAAGGCCTCTTTCATTGGCCATGGCGGATGGAGAGCTGAAAGTCAAACCACAGGTTTTACAATGTCAGTTGCCAATGTTTCTACCCACCCACCCCCAAGCTAGGATTCTCAGTCACTGCCTGAATAATCAAACAGACAACAGATTGATTAGAATAGCAGAAGTCTGTCAATTTGCTGATGAGAACATACATGGGTCCTTTATTTACTGAGCATCTCCAGGGTATCAATTGTTCCTCGCATGTAGAGAGCTGAGCAGAACAGAGTAAACACAAAAAAACAGAATCTAGCACCAGGTTTATGATATCTTAGAGTGCTTTTTCTGGCTACCTGTGGCAGCTTGAGTGTTCTCCTGGGTCTGCCTGTAGAATCAAGTTGATTCACCATGAATCAGGGCGACCCCCCCCCCACACATACACACCAACTCTTCTAGAACTCATTTTCTTCCAAGGCCTTTTCACTTTGTAGTTGTCATGACAACAACACTCATGGCTCACGTTCATCACTGGCTATACTTCCTGATTTCTTTTTTTTTTGGTGGGGGGAGGTCTCCAAGAAAGAACAACGAGAGGCCAGGTGGTACCTCCAAGTCCCCTACAGAATGCCCTCCCCCACAATCCCTCCTCCCACCAGGAGCTGATCCCGTGTCTGTCCTGCCAATGTGACTGTCTTAGAAGCTAGCTTTCTTTAGCTTTGTTCCCAGACGAGAAGACCTGAGTTTGACCTTAGATTTTTAATATGTGCTTTGCAGATGGCTTTCAGCACCTTTGCTCTTAGATGTTTTCACTCACAGCACAGAGAGTTGGGCAAGGCGGCCGTGTGTTTGATGTGCCCGTGTGCCTGTCCGAGGGCTCGATATGCGGTAGTCAGGACCAGATGAGAAGCCTGTTTGAATTACTAATAGAGACCATTCACCATTGTCGAAGAGGGTTTCTAACTAGAGAAAATCACTCTGTGAAGTCAGTGGCAAATTTAAAGCAGTAGCATACGCTCCTTCTAGCACATTCCACTGTACAAAACTATTTTAAATGTGAGAAGCTCACCCATTTCCCCCAGCCCATCTGCACCCACGACTAACTTGACTCCTTCTGAAATGTTTTCTGCGTGCACACACACACCCCACGCATGTTCTGTTCATCCATGGAGTTGGGCTGGTGTTCGATAGGATTGTAGTAAAATGTCATTTTCTCCAGCTTGCCAAATTCACTTCATAAATTAACTTGCTGATCTAAGCTACGTTGAGCAGAATCCAAGCTTTGTACCTTTCTTTGGCTATACCTTTAAGCCTCAGCTTTCCTCATTGGTGAAATAGAAATCATAACGGACCCACAGAATTGAACAGAGTCACTATCAGGAGCCACACACTCTAGTAGTGTTACATTGTAAACACATACTCTAGCAGTGTTACATTATAAATAGGACTACTTCTGACCTTATGTACCCAGTTAGCCATCTTGGCCTCTCCAGTACCTCGATTACAGGTACATGCACGATTCCTGACTTATTTTGGGTTCTGGAAGACAGAACTTGGGTCCTTGTACTTGCCCTGAACCATCTCCACAGCCCCAACAAGCCTTTGAAACAATAAGGCTTCCATGCCCTCTCGTTCTTACCCTCAGTGCCCTGCTCTGAGCAGGGTACCAGTCCTAGTGAACAAGTTCTAGATGTGGCTAAGACAGGCACTCTCTACTGTAGGACTCACTAGTGCAAGTGGGGCAGATGGGATCTCAATGTGGATGAAATGTTTAAATATCCTTCTCTTCCCAGCAAATTGCCATCGCTCGGGAAGGTGACCTGCTGACCAAGGAGCGGCTATGCTGCGGCCTGTCCATGTTCGAAGTCATCCTGACCCGAATTCGGAGCTACCTACAGGATCCCATCTGGAGGGGCCCGCCACCCACCAATGGCGTCATGCATGTGGACGAATGCGTCGAATTCCACCGGCTGTGGAGCGCCATGCAGTTTGTCTACTGCATCCCTGTGGGGACCAACGAATTCACAGCTGAGTGAGTGCATCACCCGTAGCTACCTGTCCTCCAGTTCTCTCATCTCTGGGGATGCCTGGGGCTAGCCAGAAAGGAGAACGGGGACCAAAGTGGCATGAACAGAAATACTAAGCATACTGGGCATGGCAAAAGCGGACTGTTCTTGGCCTCTAGAGGTTAAAAGGGCCAGACAGAATGTGGAAGCACAGAGGCCAAGGTGTCACATGGGGCAGAATGCAGACACCAGAGAATGGAGCTGGGTGCGGTGTCAGACCTGAACGCACAGACTAGAACTGATCCTGTAGCCAGATCTGGGGTGGGGTCTGTGAAAGAAAGACTGGAAAGTTCAGGAAACTGAATGTCACCCTTGGAAACCTCACCATCCACCTCACCCCACTCTCAAGGAAAGAGGAGCCTTTGGATCGCCCAGCCCTGTCAGAGAAATCGGGGCAGAGCCGCCTTCTTTTTGCACCCCTCTAGCTTCGTGCTGTGGGTGATGGCAGAGGTGACCAGCTGGTCCTTTTGGATCCAGTAACAGTTAAGAAAGAGGTGGGGAGGAACTGAACAGGGTTCCTTGAGGAAGTAGTGCTAGAACGGGAAGAGAAAGATCAAGCTATGGGGGTTATGTCCTCCCAAGTCTGTGACAGAGAAGCAGGGGACCTACCCAGGGCAGCCTGGGCTTCTAACTTCTGAACAAAGAAAATGACATTAAGGGTCACTCTACAGTCATCCACATGTCTCTTGGGAGTTGAGGCCAACAGGGGGCTTTATGAGAGCCCAGGGACGCTCTTGGCCTCCTGTATGAGTAGCACCTAATCCCTGTAGACCACCATGTGGGTCTCAGAGGCTGGTTAGAGTTGAGGAAATGGCTCAGGGCAAGCCTTAATGGACCTGAGTTCTGCTCTCCAGAAGCCATGTTTAAAAGCCAGAGGAGGAGCTGGAGAGAGGGTTCAGTGGTTAAGAGCACTGTATTGCTATTGGCAGAAGTCGAGAGTTCAGATCCCAGCACCCATGTTAGTCGTTAGACAGTTCATACTTGCCGGCAAGTCCAGCCCTACGAGGACCCATTGCCACTGGCCTCTGCCTCCTGTGGGAACCTGCACTCGTGTGTGCACATCCATGCACAGACACATGATTAAAAATACACATGTCAAAATGCCAAATGAGGTGCTATGCACCTGTAATCCTGACATAACAGAGGCTGAGGCAGGGGGATGCCTGGAGGCTCATCCCCCAGCTAGTCTCACACTGCATTGGCAAAGCCACATTTAGGGAGAGACTGTTTGAGAAAGAAATGTAGAGAGCATTGAGAGTGGCCACACCGACAGCAGCCTCTGGCCTCCACGTGTGTGTGCGCGCACACATGCACACACACTCATCTGGTTGTGTTCTTTATGACGGACGTCACCTTTTCCTCCAAGCTGACTGTTTCCTTGGGCTCCACACCCCTCTGTGGTTAAAAGGACTCATTATATAACCAGAGTCCCTGGAAACAACCCAATACCCACCTCATGACTCCCTTGTACCTACTTTACAAAGGAAAAGTCTTAACCCGAGGGCAGGCCCACTCGACAGCTGTACCCCTGGCTTTGGAGACGGCCTTTCTTCTCTGCTTCTCACCTTTTCCCTCCCCCACCTCCAGGCAGTGCTTCGGTGACGGCTTGAATTGGGCAGGCTGCTCCATCATCGTTTTGCTGGGCCAGCAGCGGCGCTTTGACCTGTTTGACTTCTGCTACCATCTGCTGAAGGTGCAAAGGCAGGACGGGAAGGATGAAATCATTAAGAACGTGGTAAGCAGATGTGGCTGGCCTGGGACGCCGGGCCTGGCAGCAGGCTGTCTTCAGGAGGAAAACCAGAAAATTGCTTATGGAGGGGGTCTGCTTGGAAAGGGCCTGCCCGTAACATGCTGTGATAGAGTGGGTCACCCTGAAAGCAAGTCTGAACTTCTGATCTCCAGTGTCCCTCCCCTGTCCCAGGCAGACCCTGCTGGTCCACAGGGTCCGGACACTTGAGTCATGCCAGGCACTGGGGGAGGATGGGTACTGTGACAGCCATGATGGAGACAAGGTCAGAGTGTTCCCAGGAGCTGGGGCTTGGGCTGGGTGTAGGATTGCTGGCAGCGCACGGGACAGGTGGCCTGGATAGATTCCAGACATGAGGAGCAACTACCACACAGCACAGAGCCATGCAGACGCGTGTTTAGAACAAAGGATGTGGCCAGCGGCCAGGTGAGAAAAGGAAGTAGGAGCCACCATACACACACATGGTTTTTAACAAACCGTTTCCTAGTACGCAGTTCAGTGTTGCTTTAAATACCTGCACAGTGTCTTGCAACCAACATCATCATGCCCCAGGTATTTGCACTTCCTCCCATGGAAGCTCTGTGTCCATTTAAATCACTCCCCAGTCCCTGGCAACCACTTTTCTGTATCTATGACTTTATGGACTCTGCATGCCTGACATCAGGGGAGGGTCACTGTATCTGTCCTTTTGTGACCTGCTTATTTTGTGAGACTTCTCCATGTTACAGTGCATCAGAATCCCATGCATTATGGTTAACTAGTATTTCATTTTACACAAAACATTACCCGCTGATGGACCCTTGTGTTGCGTTCACCTTTAGGAATTGGGAATAACGAAGTGTGAACCCAGGCATCTACCTGAGTCTCTCCCTTCACTTCTTTGGAATATACACTCAGAAGTCTAAGTGCCGGGCTGTCTAGTAATTCTCTTTAATTTCTTGAGGAGTGACCATACTGTTTTCCCTAATGGATGCATTTTTACAGTCCTACCAATAACACTCAAGAATCCAAAGTTCCATGTATTATTGGGTCTTTGCGTATCTGCTGTGGAAAAATGTCTTAAGTCTTTTCTCCAATTTTTAGTTTCAGCTTATTTTTTCACATTTTTCCTCCCTTTATTAACATTCCTATGTGTTTGGAGGAACATTGTGGGGGTTTGAGGCCAGCTTACTGGGGTCAGGTTCTCTCCTCCCAACATGTGGGGTCTAGGAATTGAACCAAGGTCCTCAGACTTGGCAGCAGGCGCTTTTATGCATTGAACCATCTTACTGGCCCAGGATCACAGCAGTTTATGTATTCAGAACATCAGCTTCTTGCCTGTGTTACAAATCCTCCCATTCTGTTGATGATATCCTTTAATGCCCTGAAGTCTCCATTTCACTGTGCGTTGGCTGCCAGACCCAGCATCCCGAAGAGTTATTCCTGTGCTTTCCTCCAAGAACGTCATAGCTTGACTCATACTGAAGCCTTTTATCCATTTCCAACTTATTCTTGTACACAGTCTATAAAATAAGGCTCAGCATTCTGCTGCATGTCGGTATCCGATTTTCCCAGCATTTGTTGCAAAGGTTGTCCCTGACACAGCCGTACTTCAGATGGTCTTGTCATCCTATTCAGAGCCATCTGACTCCATACAAGAGTTTGTTTCTAGCCTCACAGTTCTGTTTCCTTGGTCTACATGATGGTTCTGCACTGTCTTGATTATGGAAATTTACTGTAAGCTTTGAAGCTTGCAAAGGTTATCAGTAACCTTCAGCATTTTATTTGGGAACCATAGAGAAATATGTTTTTCTCTTTAAAAGGAGAGATTATGACCATTGAAACATCAAGAATATGGGTCCCGCCCCCTCTTCACCTCTCCCTTTGCTCTCATCCTAACCTAAGCATCCTCATCCCTCTACAGCCCCTGAAGAAGATGGCTGACCGCATCAGGAAGTACCAGATCTTGAACAATGAGGTTTTTGCCATCCTGAACAAGTACATGAAGTCCGTGGAGACAGACAGCTCCACCGTGGAGCACGTGCGCTGCTTCCAGCCCCCAATCCACCAGTCACTGGCCACCACCTGCTAGGCAGAAAGTCCTGCAGACCTTCAACCTGGAGGAGGAGGAGAAACAGGAGAGGGAACACAGAGGTCAGCCTGCAGCAGGTCCAGCTGACAGTGTGTGGAACCGGCCTGGAAGGAAAAGACAACCTCCCCCAACGCATTGCACCACTCCCAAGGCTGGGCTCCTGCATGTTCTCCCATGATAGCTCCATGGTGGGTTTTCCATAGTGTAAATGAAAAACAACAAAAACACAGGGCAGTGTGTGTTTTCTTCTTATTTTTTTTCACCTTAACTCTAAGAGCTACTGTTTCCATCCCATGGCTCCCACCCCATCTGTGATCGCTTCCCAGGATACTTCCCAACATCACAAGTTCCTACCCAGTATCCAGATGTGATCCAGCACTGTAGTCTTAGGGGCTAAGAAGAGAAGAGTGTAGCCATAGCAGAGATATCAGCCTGACTCAGTTGTGTGCCTCAGCTTGCTGTGTTCTGTGGCTCCCTCTCCAGTTCCATGGTCACATCGCTTCCTGCTCTAGATGTTAGGGATTCTGTCACCAAGATCTGACCCTTGGTGAATCAGGAAGAGATTTCTGTCAAGGCAATAGATGATATTGGCCAGAACCTTTTACACACTCCCTAAGAGCCACCCTAGCCCCTCCTTGTAGAACAACCCTAGAGAAGCAAAAAGGATGCTTTCAAAACTGTATCCCACTGAGTTGGGACTAGGGGAAGAAAATGGCCAGGCCTACAGTGTGGAAACGTATCTGTCAGCACAAGCCAACTTCAGATCCCAAAGGAGAGATGTTAGGCCTTGTTCCCATGGTGGGAAGATGAGATACCCTGTTCCTCATGCAGACGTTTAGCACTGGACCACATGGGTAATGGACGTGACGGTCACGGCACAAGACATACCACTAGCCGGTGACCCACTTAGTGACTTCCTAACACAGAACCTCATCCAGGAAAATCCCACAAGAAGGAAAATGTTAAGGGTTACTTCAACAGACACCTAAAACATCTTGGAGACAGGGAGGCAAAGGAAGGCTTGTCAGCAAGCTTTCAATCCCGAGACACACCCCACCCCCAAAAGAGGTCCTCCTTTACACAAACTGGACTTCTTGCATGTCAGCTGCTGAAAGATTCTTGGAACATTTTATTCTTTTGCTCTCAACTTCCTGCCTCTTCCTTTTGCACATGTTCAGTGCTGGAGTAGAGATTGTCTCACAGGGGTATTAATAACTTCTATTTTTCCAGACTACCTAAACCACCCCTGCAGAATCTCCCTGTGTAGGAGATCTCTAAGGAGATGGCCACGGCTCCATACAGAGCTAGTCTTCTGACCTGCAGAGGGAAGCCATAGTCCTGAGCCCCAAAATGTAGGAAGTGGATAATAGGGACTCCACCAGCCCAGGGAGGAAGAGAGAAGATAGAGGACTAGCCAGCCCCTCCTCCAGGAAGGTAATTGACACCCATCACCGTTTTTAATCACACAGAGAACAGTGGGGATGTGCATAACCAGTACACTTTGACAGATGCAGCCATGTACTCCACAGTGAGGTCACGTAAATCAGAGCCCTTGAGGGTCATACACTTGAGTGTTCATTTCTGCGCATGCCTCAGGCCGTCTAAGTCTGAATCTCTGGGAATAGGGCCAGAAGATACGCATCTGCGGTTACTCTGCTACACACCCCAGATTCAGAGCCCTTACTGTAGCCGGGACAGTGCTACTAACTCCAGGCTCGGGGGTCTCTCTAAGCAAGAGCCAGCATCATTTGTAGTTTAGGGGCATGGTCTGAAATGGAAGCTGGTCAATCCCCCTGCCTGGCACCAGTCTGATCTTTTGTCTCCTTTAATGACCGTAGACCATGACCACCTCCCAAATTTCTAGTCCTGGCTAGGAGTAGTACTTGACTCTCTCAGATGAACAGGTTTTATACTCTAGAGTTCATTCTAAGTGCTCCATCACTGCTCTGTAGAAATTTGGGCCGTTCCCTTCAGAAGATTACCATTCTGGCCGCTCATCCTTTCCATCCTGCACTTGTGACCCCCAAAAGTTGACCCTCTGGGAAGGTTTGATCCCAATAAATTGAGGTCCTCACTTGGAGGGCAAAGCTCTCATTTCCTCAGCACTTGTCTGAGGACACTGCACAACTTCAATGTTTTCTCTCTAGTGGTTCTTGTCTCCCTCTCCACCTTTTTGACTTTTTTTTTTAAATGTATTTAAAAGTCAAGAAAAAAAAAGCTTAGATTTTAAAATGTTTTAAAAAGAATTCTGTTTCAGAAACTCAAGTGTGTACCATATTTGTATTAAGAGTTGTTGGGGATTTTTGTACAATGAATTTACATTTATTTATGGTGAACTTATATTTACGCTCGTGATCAAAAGATGTTAAATTCTTAAATCATATTTGCTATGCAGCTGAAGATGATATTTTGATTTGTATTTTGGGGGCACCTGTGTTTAGTTGATAAACATTTTCATCTCCATTAAAACTGCTTCCAAACTAGTCAAGCCAGCATCTCTACCCTGATTTCTTGGCTACCCTGATCTATAGAGGCCACTTTAAAACTTAGGTCTAGAGAAACAACCTGAAAGGAAAAAAAAGAAAAAATATAGCACATATATTCACTCTAAATTAATGCATTATTTTGTTTTCTCACCAAAGGAATAGACCTTTAAAAAATAAAACTGTCTTGGGGTCTGGGGATTGCTCAGTAGTTAAAGCATTTGCTGAGTCAAGAGTGAAGACTTGAGTTCAGATCCCCAGAAACCCACATAAATGCCTGGTTGGGGGAGCTTATCATCCATAATTCCAGCTTCAGAAGGCAAAGCAGTGGACCCCCAGAACGTGGTAGCTAGCAAGACTAGCCAGGTTGCTGAGCTCTGGATTTGATTGAGAGACCCTCTCTCAGTAAATGAGGCTGAAGAACAATCTGGTACGATTCTGCTATCAACTTTCAGCCTGTGTATGCATACACTGTTCCACATGAGTGTGACCACAAAGTATGCATATACACATGCACACCACACACAAAAGTGGAAAAAGGAAAAAATAAACATCTGTTTTGTACTAGGCAAGGTGGAAGATTCCTGCTCTTGCAAATGATTTAGTCTCCTTGCAGTTGTAGTTTTGAGGGGAAAAACTGAAAACTAATCAATGAAGCTTAATGTATATAAGCATGCTAAATCTAGCCATTCTTTTAAGCATCTTCCATCACTGTAGTAAACACTTTACAACTTTACAAGCATTTTTACAGAGTGCAAGAGACTGTTTATTTTCACCTTGATACCAATGCTGGAATTTGAAGAGAGTTCAAAACCTGGACTGATCCTCAAACCAGATCCTCCAAACTAGATTTGGAAGTTTGGTCAATGGACTTTCAGGAACTCTAGGGCAGTATGATTGACCAGTCTAGTATCAGGAGGGAGCCCAGCATTGTGGTTGCAAAGTCCCCAGGCTCAAGCAAGACTAATGCCTGGAAAAGCATTGCTTTCATCAAGAATATATTGATTGTGTAGCGATTAGAAGGATGTGCTTAAACCAGCATCACCAACGCAGGGCATCACATTTCAGAGCCCCAGATTTCTTAATGACCATCTTCTTCAACTGCATGCCAGAACCATCTGTGGTCACCTTGCTGCAGCTTCAAGAACCTGGGTGTTCTTATCTGTCTAGGCTCCCTTCCAGCCCGTGCTCTAGAAGACTTCCCAGCAGTATCCTTTGAGGGGCCTCGCTACAAAAAATCTTTCAGCTGCCTTCAGAACTTGTCACATACATTGAATATATGCCACATAATATATTCTGCCACATAATTGAACTAACTTGTTCCCCCCCCCCCAGTTATTCCCCAAACCAGGCTTAGGAGGGGGGAGCTTTTCTCTCCTTTGCAGGTACCAGTATAAGGATACAAAGTTACAGATTCTCAGGAAGTCAGTGCTACCCACAAAAGAAGTTAACAAAAGTCCAGCTCCAGACCCAAAGAAAGGGGTCTGTACAATGAAGAATTCAGAAAATTCTCTTTAAGAAGTTCAGTGAACTATAGAAATATGCAATTGAAAACAGTAAAACAAACGTTAGGAAATACATGAAAAAAAGGGATTGAAGAGGGGGAAGAAAAAGGGAAAGAGGAGGCAGGAGGGAGGAAATAAGGAAGGGAGGAAGTAAGGGAAGGAGGAGAGAGGAGGGGGAGGGAGAGAGAATGTTCAGGAAACAGAAAAGAAGAGGCGAAGGACCCAGACTTCTCTAATCCGAAGAGAGACACCAACACAGACACAGGAAACTAAACCCAAAAAGTAGTTCACCAAGACCTAGAACATCCAGACTATAACAAATCCAATCCAGGAACTGGGGATGTGACTTAGTAAATACTTGCCTCACAAGCATGAGGATTTTTGTTCAGATCTCAAGCACGCGTGTAAAAAACCAAGTATGGCAGCAAACATCTGTACCTGTGCTAGGGAGGTGGGAGCCTGTGGACAGGCTAATCTGACCACATTGGAAAGCTCCAAGCTCATTGAGACTTGTTTCAAAAATGAATATGGCTGTGCATGGTGGTGTACACCTTTACTGCCAGCAGGAAGGCAGAGGCAGGTAGAGCTCTGTGAGTTCGAGGCCAGCCTGGTCTACCCAGCAAGTCCCAGAACAACCAGAGCTGCACAGTGAAACCCTGTCCCAAAACAAATAAGAAAAAAACTAAGGTGGGACATGACTGAGGAAGATACCTTGTGCTGATTTCTGACCTTCAGATGTGTGTGCAAGCGCACATGTACATGCGTGTACACACACACACACACACACACAGAGAGAGAGAGAAAGAGAGAGATATTAAAAGATTAAAGTCAAAGGGAAAAATTTCTGTGAACAGAAAGAGATAAGAAAAAATTCACATAAAAGTCAACAGTTTAATTATCAATAGATTTTTTTTCCAGGCCAGAGACAGGAGAATATCTCCATTGTGCTGAAACAAAAATACAATCCTTCTAACCACAAATGTTTCCCCATCAAAATTGTCTTTCTAAAACGAAAGAGAATACAAATGCTTCCAGGCAACCTGTAGCTGAGGTGTTTATTACCACCTCAGGCTGACAGAAATTGATAAAGGAATACTTTAAGCCCTAACAAAAGCGTGTTATCTCAAAGTCCGCAAAAGTACAAGACAATGGTATGACTCATTCAGAACCATGTTCAGAATATTATAGGGTGCAAGGGGGTGTACAAAGCAATTTCAACCCTAGTCTGAGGTCTAAAGGAGGGGAAAATTAATAATGACAGCTAAAGTTATCAAGGGCTACATATTACAGAATGATAGGAAATTCTGATATCAAAACCTACAATGTGGGAGTGCAAGATAAAAGGATACAGATGTAGGCAATTAGCAGTAAGCTGTTATCAGCTTGGAACAATTCTCACAAAATGGTAACCACAAAGCAAAAATGTGTACCAGAAACAGAAGAAAAAACATCAAAAGAATTCAAAGCTACAAAATGCATCTAACCACAAAAGAAAGAAAAATAAATAATTTACAAAAGAACCAGAAAACAGTTAACAAAATTTTAGTAGGGAATACTTACCCTAACAGTAATTGTCTTGATTATACATGGATTAAATTCCCCAATAAAAATCCAATGAATGAATGGAATCTTATTTTGTTTTTTGTTTTTGAGACAGGGCTCTACTGTGTTTTCCTAGCTGGTCTTGAACTCTAAGAGATCTGGCCGCCTCTCCACAAAGCTGGTATTAAAGACAGGCATGCACCACCATGACCAGTCCAAAGATGTATATGTACAAGAGACTCATTCTGCTCTTAAAGACATATAGTCACAAAGTGTGGAGAAATATGTCTCAAAAATGGGAACCAGAGAGATCAGGGTAGCTGTATATGACAAAATAACTGTTCACACTGTTCGAAGAGATGCCTATTGACATACAATAATGAAGGAACTAGCAAATCAGGAGGATATGCCAATTGTATATAGAAGGAACTAGCAAATGTATGCATTAAACCTAGCAGCAATAAATATAGAAGACAAATATTAAAGGATCTGAAGGAGGAAGAGATAACACTGTGGTATTTTTAAAGATTTGCAATAACCCACTTTTAATGTTTAGATCCACAAAGAAAATGAAGAGGAAATATGGGAATTAAGCAATGCTTAAAAACACCCAGAAAATGTTAAGTGTGCTCAGCTGAGAAAAGAAAAGTCAACACTGAACAGCAGTGCAAATCCCCCAAATACATCTTTTTGAAATTCTTGCAGCCTTAGATAAGCCAGAATTCATGGGGTTCCAGCTTGCCCTGAATGGCTGAGTGTGAATATGCAAATAAGGTGAAAAATTCAACCAATCAAGGAAGAGCTGCCAAACCTGTAGGGGAGGGAAAGAACCCTGAGGTGCCGAAATTGACTAAAAGGTCTCTGCAGAGGTAATGGAGATGGTAAGAAAGAGTTGGTCTGGTCAGTTGTCACCACTCCCTTTGCAGGCTGACTGCTGTTTCCCTGGTAGGGTGGGTAAGGGAGTGGAGGTTCTTTTTCTTTTTGCTGTAGTATCTGCTCTGCAAACAACCATTATTGTCATCTGCTCTCTGTAGCTCTTTTGCCCTCTGGACTTGAGCCTGCTGACCATCACAAAGCTGGGGCATGGGGGGCACCAACTCCAAACAGATAGATATACAGGGATGTATCTCCATTGTAGGATGCTTACCTAGTATGCATGAAGCCCCCAAGGTTGAACCCCAACACTCAACCAAACCTGTAATCCTAGTCATGGAAAATGGAGGAAGGGGGCAGGAGGATCAGAATTCCAAGATCATCCTTGACCTTAAAGAGTTAGAAAGAAACAGCTTTCACCTCTGAACATGTCCTGGATAATGCTAACAAGATGCTCTGGGTAAGCCTGCAACCACGGCACTGACTTAAACCTCAAACCCAGGAACGCTTTTTGCCCACAGATAGCACACAGCACCAATTTGCTAAGAGACATGGTCATAACTGTGCCTCTGTGTCGTTTGAGGATGGGGCCAGGGGTGAAAAACAGAAAGACTTAGTATGTTGTGGGTCTGCTCAAATATCAAACATTTAGTAAAACATCAGATTTCACTTTTTAACAATTTTCAAATGCTAAATGCTATTGCTGACAAAATGTTAATGGGATCAAATTTAGACAAGACAGAAAATTCACTGGAAGAATTAAGCAGAATGCCCTCAACTACATAGAGGAGTGTGGTCTTCAGAAAGTGAGATGTTGGGTACTGATTATTTTGTATAGCTTTCACTTACTATTGATAGCACAAAACCCAAGGGCATCTAAATGTATCAAATTTACTTTGAAGGGATTTAAACAATTTTTATATATACATTTTAGAAAACAACTTCTAGGTGAAAGCAAGTATGAAATTTGCAGAAAAAGTGGATGAGGGCATATTCTATATGGAAATGAAATAATAAACAGATTAAGACAGTGAAATAAAAATGTTTTACACAACCAAGATTCACCTTCAGGGCATGCTAGCACACATTCTCGCCCTAGTGTCTTGTAAGCCAACACTTGCACCACTGAAAGGCATTGAGAAAAAAATTGAGCCCAAAGCTGCCTCCCAGAATACGTTATAATGTCTGACCCAGAAATAACCATTTGAAAGAATGAATCAAGAAACATCTTAAGAAATACTGAAAATTACATGGGCTTTTTATGTAATGCAATAGACCATTTTGTCATTCTTCTGTGGCAGCAATGGCTACATATGACCATGTCATTTCAGTCAGATGTCACATGTGTGGTTGACGTGTGCAGCTGAGCACAATTTTAAATTCTTACTGGAAATGGTCTTATCTGAGCAGAGTTTCTTGGAACTGAAACTAATTCTTTTTAAAGTCTTCCAAGGGCTACAGGGACTCTAAGTTGCCCACAGACAATTTTAAAATATTAATTATGAGAATATAAGAGGAGCTAGAGAGATGGCTCAATGGTTAAGAGAACTTGCTATTCCTTCAACAGACCCAAGTTCAGTTTCCAGCACCCACATCAAATGACTCTCAACCCTCCCCTAACTCCGGCTCCAGGGGATCTGACACACTCTTCTGGTCTCCAAAGTCATACTCACATGCACAAATGTACATACATACACTCACACTTAGATATGCAAACACACATACATGTCATAAAGTAAATCTTTTTTAATACCATTACCATTGCTAAAATTAAGAAAGAAAACAGAGTACATGCATAGAAGAATATAAAGTACATATTTTAAATCCTGCTACTCGGAAATATCTAAGAACTATTGTATTTAGTTAACTTGGATTTTTCGCCTACTTTGTCATATTAAAATCATGATTTTTATGTCTATTTAGTATAATAAAGTGTCAAGTCTGGATGACAGCATGTTTTATAAGTTACATGGAACTTTTAATTGCTTAGAAACATATGGTATGTGCTACCTTTGCTCCAGATGCTGCCACATTAAATAGAGTAGAGCCTATGGTGGGAAAGAGATGAAGACATTCAACTTGATCCACATAGGAGGCAAGTTACCAACTCCCACAGCCAGCCCCCACTCTTCCATGTGGTTTGATTTATTCTGGTTTCCCCACCCAAGCTCCCTCCTGTGGGATTCCCACTGGATCCCAGATGCTCTGCTGTCTAGCTGGCCCAGGCTTCCTGCAGTCTAGGAGGAGGGGAGGATTTCCCTGGGAAAACATACTGCAGAGTGCTATCAGAGTGAAAACCCAGGCAGCCTGGGAACTCCACCCTCATTAGTTGGAATAAGACCCAGGCGTTTCTGCCTCGTGGGGTTTCCGAAGAACAGGAAGAGGAGAAATCAAAGAGAGCCAGTTGTGTGGGTTTTAAAACATTTTCTGGCAGGGAGCCAAGAGCCTGGGAGAGCTCAAGAAAGTGAGCCAGTTCAGTGACATGCAACTTTGAGGCTAGGGATGACAATGTAGCACAAAGATCGGCCACCACCCTCTACCATATATTTTCATTTACTCCCCTCCCTTCAGTGCCAATACCATCCCTCCATTTTTGTGGAGGCCCAAAAATGTGAGACTATTTCCACCATGACCAAAGGTCAGAGAGTTGGAACTTAAGTCTATTCCTTCAAAGTTACTGTGTTTCTACCTCAAAGGTCCCACCTAGATTTAGATCAGAGACCTCTGCTCTCTCAAGGTTATTGTCAATGGGTGTGGCTAATAGCCAGACCTTGTATTTCAGGAATGGAGAAGTAGATCTGTTTCTACCCCAAACAAAAGTCTTAAGATCCAATTAACAATGGGATCCTTTGAACAGTCCTTAAGGAGATAACAATGGATTCCATCCTTGGAGCAGTTTGCCTACGGAATGTTTTGGTCTAGGGTGTGAGGTGACTTGTTTTGTTGTAGCAACAGAATGGTAACCAAGAATGTAACCCACAGCCTTCAGCTGCTCTGTTCATTTCCTTGTATCATGTTAATGCAGTTTTTTTTTTCTTTTAATCTTACTCCTACCTTTTGGAGTAAGGGTATTTTAAGCAAATGGAAATTAACGTGGACCACTTCAGTACTCACTGGAACTCCCTCCTGGCACTATCCTATGCTTCTGTTTGTTATTTTCACTCCTGTCTTCATACCCTTTACAAGCTTTTCTAATCCCCATACCCCTAGGCTGGTAAGTGGTATTTTTGTCACAGCTAGTCTCTGACACATTTTATATGCAATGACCCAAACTCAAAACACAACAGAAGTTCAGCAAGCTCAACCACTGGCCTTTCTCAGTTCTTGCTACGGCACAGGATTCCCTCCTTCCTCCCTGGATCCTCATACCTACCCCAGTCTACCAGAAATGTCACTTCACCCCTCCTAGTCTAGAGAGACTGAGGTTTTTCTGTCCTCCTTTAATAACTTCCCTTTCTTCTGCGGCTCTGGAGGAGCAGCATCTCCAAGCTCTCTATCCTTGGCCTTATTCAGTGTGAATTTTCAACCATTTAATAAATACAGATCCCAAAGTATACAGTGCCGTATACATCTGTCCTCCCCACCATCATCATGCCCACAGCTTGGACACAGGGTGACATAGCATAAATGTTCCTCTCATGTCTGATGAATCAGTTTCCCTTAGCCCTGCTCCATCAATCAAAAGTTTGCCTTGTACTTGATAGCAATAGGGAACCTGCCTAGAATGGCAGTAGGCATGACAGGGAAGAATAGAGAGGGTTATCTGGTCTGTACTATGGGATGCAAAAAGCAGAGTCTGAGAGGAGGAAGATGGAGGCAGGATGGACAGACATAAACAAGAAAGGAAATGATGCAGGTATGGCATCACATGCCTTTAATCTCAGCATTTGGGAGGCAGAGGCAAGTTATCTACATAGTTGAATTATAGGCCAGCCAGGGCTATAGAGTGAGACCCTGCCTCATAGATAGACAGACAGACAGACAGACAGACAGACAGACAGATACAGACAGATAATAAATGGATTGATGATAGATGATAAATGGCAGATTGATGATGATAATAAATGGATTGATGATAGATGGCAGATTGATAGATAATGGATTGATGATAGATGGCAGATTGATGATAGATAGATACACAGATAAATGATACATAGTAGATACATAGGTACATGATAGATAGGCAGGCAAATGGATGGATGGATGGATGGATAGATAGATAAATGAATAAATAAATGGGATAAAAGGGGAACAGAAGGGTTGAAAATGAGATTTGCTGATGGTCATACTTCTTTCTCTTGAGGATACTTCTCAGCCAAAAATACAAGCAATAGAGAGCAACAAGCTAGGTTGTCAGAAATTAGTAAGATTTTTAAATTAGAAAACATTTTCATGATATATTTTGATCATGTTTTTCTCCCTCCCTCAGTTCCTCCAAGATTCTCCCTACCCACCCAACTTCATTTTTTTTTTTACAACCACAACTAAAACCAAAAATCAAAACAAGAAACAATAAAACGAAAAAATATCAAAACAAAACAAGGTTAAAAAAAAGAATTCATTTTGTGTTGGCCAAGTACTCCTGGAATGGGACCTGCTTTGAAATGTGGTTGATATTCTCAGTGATATTTCATTTGAAAAAATTGATTTCCCTTGCCAAAGGGTATCTTACAAATAGTCTCTAGCTCAGAGGTAAAGCCCCATGTGCACTTCCCCACTCATTGCTGGGACCCCATCTGACTTGAACTTGTGTGAGCTGCCATAGTCTCTCTGCACATGTCAGTCCTACTGTGTCTTAAAGACACTCTTTCCTTGCTGTCAACTGTTGTGTGGTATTTGTACATTTTGTGAGGGTGTTTTGTGCTGTGATTGGTGTAATAAAGAGCTGAACAGCCTGTAGCTAGGCAGGTGGTATAAGAGGGACTTCTGGATGGTGTGGGAAGTCCTTCTGTATATATGTTGGCTTTATTGGTTAATGAATAAAGAAGCTGCTTTTGGCCAATGGCTTAACAGAATATAGCCAGGTCGGAGGAGATATAAAGAAAGTAGGCAGAGTCAAGGAGAGCCCCGGTGGAGACAGAAGCCAGATGCCAGATGCCAGACAGAACTTTACCCGGTAAGCCACAGCCACATGATGATATTCAGATTAATAGAAATGGGTTAACCAAAGACATAAGAACTAGATAGCAATACACTTGAGCGATTGGCCAAGCAATGATTTAAATATAGTTTCTAAGTAATTATTTCAAGTCTGGGCAGCCCCGGAACAAAGAGACCTCCTACAACAAATTGGTGCACCAACATGGTCAATTATATCCACGTGAAACTTGAGAAAGTTTAAAAAGGATTTCTAGACACACAAAAAATCAGAGTTTAACACAGCTTCTTGCTGTTTGCTGGTGGCGTGCCGCAGCTCCTTTAAGAGAGGTCTTCTGGATTCAGTGGTAGCAAACACACACATATATACATACACACACCCTGCACAGTTTTGAAACAGCAACTCCCTGGGTCATGCTTCCAGCATAAACTCTGACTCTTTTGGGAGGTCCAGCTATGGAGCATTTAAATGGGGTCTGTGAACAGAGTGCTATAACTTGCTTAATGGCAACACAGACCTGCTGCAACCCGACCCTGGATCTGGGCTGGAGAGAATGGCTCTCAGAGGCAATGAAC